>APFE030490205.1:19772-47272 GCA_000404065.3 Pinus taeda
CCCCACCAACTGTCGATAAACAGTGGCATCCACTTCTTCTCCCGAAGTGGCATCCTCCTTCCTCCAACCTCCAGGAAGAGGAGTATCAAAAGGCTTGCAGCCATGCATGTTGAACTTCTCCAGTATCTCCCGAGCATACTTGCCCTGAGAAACAAACAGTCCACCACTGCGCTGCCATATTTCCAATCCTAGGAAATAGTGAAGGAGCCCCAAGTCCTTCATCTCAAAACTCTGTAGCAAGATCATTCTTGCATGACAGTATCAACAACTCATCACCTGTTAGAATCAAATCATCAACATACAGTACAATGATAAGCAACTTACCCTCCACCACAATCTGGTATAGGTTAGGATCCGCCTCGCTCTTGGAGAATCCAAGTCCTGTGAAATAGCTGTCTATTCGTGTGTACCAAGCACGTGGTGCTTGCTTCAACCCATACACCGCTCTCTTGAGCCTGCACACATGTGACTCGCTGCTGAAGAATTCAAAGCCTTCGGGTTGCTCAATGTACACCTCCTCCTCAATGACTCCGTTGAGGAACGCAGTCTTCACATCCATCTGATGAATGTGCCATCCCATCTGCGCTGAGAGAGCAAGAATCGTCCGTATGGAAGAATACCTTGCGACAGGTGCAAAGGTCTCCTCATAATCGATCCCCTCAATCTGTGAAAAGCCTCGGGCAACAAATCTTGCCTTGTACTTCTCCACACTCCGTCAGCTGCCTGCTTAACTTTGTAGATCCATCTCGAACCCACCACTGATTTCCCTTCCTGTCTAGGAACAATCTCCCATGCACTATTTTTGACAATAGAATCATACTCTTCCACCATGGCATCTACCCATGCAGGATCCTCCACAGCTTCCTCGAAAGAGGATGGCTTAGTCACGGCACATTTTCTCACAAGAGCCATGTATCCAGTGTACCAATTAGGTGACTGTCTCTGTCTGCGCTATGTTGTAGGTGGTCCTACAACCTTCTCTACATCTTGAGCCAATCGCTCAGCTTCTGTAGTGCACTTTCGCCCTCTGATGGTTGGTGCTGCATGAGTGGTCTCTTCCACTCCATGAACTTCATCTTGTGGCTGATCCACATCCTGAAGCTCATCCTTAGGAACTAATAGCTCCTCATCTGCATGCAAGTGTGGCTCCCTCTCAAGCGAACACTTCATGACTTTCTCCTCCTGAAATTTGATATCTCGTCGCACAACAGTCTTGCAACTGTCTAGCAAACACACACGACAGTTGTGGGGCATATCAGTGTACCCCACAAATATCCTAAACTCTGCGGTCAACTCCAGCTTCTTCCTGGCATCCTTCGTCACATGCATGTAAACAGGAGAACCAAAAATCCTCAAATGGGAAATATCACGCCTCTTACCAGAATAAGCCTCCTCGGGTGTACCCATGCCAAGTATCTTGTGAGCACAATGGTTCTGCACATATACTGCAGTATTGCATGCCTCCGCCCACAAGTGAATGGGTAGGCCCTGATCATGCAACATCGCCCGTACAGCACCCACGATCGTTCTGTTCTTCCGCTCAGCAACCCTGTTCTGCTGTGGGTTATGGGGAACTATGAGCTCTCTTTGAATCCCTTCTGCGCTGCAGAAGTCCTTGAACTCACCAGAGATGAATTCACCACCATTTTCACTCCTAAGAGCCTTCACCTTCTTCCCCGATTCCTTCTCGACTAGTGCTTTGAACTCACAGAACTTTGAGTATGTCTCGCTCTTCTTCTGCATGAAGAAGATCCAGCACTTTCGAGAGAAATCATCAACAAATATCACATAGTACTTGTGCTTTGCTGTCGACGCTACTGAGAAAGGTGCACACACATCTGTGTGAATTCTCTAAAGGATCGTCGTGGCATGACTATCCTTCTCGTGAAAGATGGCTTTCACAAATTTTCCCAAAGTACATCCCTTGCACTGATTTGACTACACAAGAGTTCCTTTAGGAAGCCCAGTAGAAATCTATTGTAGTATCTTCAAAGCTCCATGGTGAAGGTGGCCCAATCTCTAGTGCCACAGCTCGCCATCATCTCGACTCACCACTCCTTCTGCCTTGCATGCCATTGCTACGTAGCCATCTACATGCAATTGATAAAGGTTCTTGACTCAAACCCCTATCTTCCTGGTTTCTCCAGTTGTCTTACTATGCAGGAAAGCCTTTCCCTCGCTGAAGGCAACATCATATCCCTTGTCTTCTAACATCACCACAAAGATAAGATTCTTCTTCAATCCTGGAATATGCATCACTTCCTTCAATACAAAGGTTTTACCAGACTCCCTCTCAAAGGAAACGGTACCGATACCAGTCGCACTATATCTACCATCATCGTCCATCTCGATGTGCACTCCAAGATCTTTCTCATCCAGATCAAAAAACAAATCTCAATCTCCTGTCATGTGAAAAGAAGCACCACTATCCAAGAACCATACCGATCCCATCACACTTGATACCAAGCATGCAAACAGTGAAAAATCCAGCTCAAACTGCGAGGCTAAGGCCTCTCCCGCTGCAGATCCAGCAGCTTGCTTATTTTTCTTCTTCTGTGGACAATTTGTGGCATAATGTCCATGCTGGTGATAGTGAAAGCACTTCACCTTGGACATGTCCTACTTCTTGCCTTCACTGGAATGAGAAGCTTTCTTGTTCTTCCCCTTCTTTGCTTTGGCAGCCAAAGCACAAGTTTTCTTCATCAAATGCCTTTGATGAAGATCCGTCCCTGGTATTCCGCCTAATCTCCTCTTGCACAAGATCCAACCAAAGTCTCTCCCATCCTGGCAATTTCTCCCGACCATTGATAGAGTCCTGATAGGAATGCCAACTCTTCGGAAGACCAAGGAGAGCCAAGCTCACCAAGTCCTCATCATCGACAGTCACCCCCACACTTCCCAGCTCATCCCGGCATTGCGTGAACTTCGTGAGATACTTGGGCATACTGTCTCCTTTATCACACTTAATGTTTCTGAGTTTATCCTTGAGCACCAACTTCCTCTGGTCGCTCTTGCTTTGGAATAAGTATGTCAACACTTTCCACATCAAGTATGGAGAAGTCTTTCCATGCAGACTAGATACAATGTGATCCTTCATGCCCTCCAACAGAATCCTTCGATACTTTGTTGTCTTCTTTTGCCAAGCCTCAACTTGAGCAGCATCAGTAGGCTTTGGGACTTCAGCATCTATGAACTCCATCAACCCATTGCCATCTAACACCACCTCCATCCTTTCTTTCCATGCAATATAATTAGATCTGCCTTCAAGGGCATACTCCAATCGCAATCCGTTGACAGACATTTCAACTTCGACACCAACAAAACACTGCTGCAAATTCGAATTCCACCAGTTCAAAACTCAACCGCTTCTGATCTAAAATTTGTGAGAACAAAGTATTTCTCGTACAGAGATTGACTGTATGGGAATTTACCGGATATCTCACCTTCCAAAAGAAGGATGAATCCAGTGGCTACCTGACCCAATTACAGACTCTGCCGGAAGAAATAAAATGTAATCACTTTCTTAATAATAGATCTGATGATCAACTTCGCTCTAATACCATGTAGAAATTTTGAATAATATAACACTTATTCATAGAGATTATCCTGATTATACACTATTTGCAAAATGCATGCATAATACATAACCTCCTCTACGTTTATCATCAATTTGCGAAATTAAAGAAACAATCGCATGCGCACATTGAAGCATCAATCACACATATCAACAGGGTATGTAATGGGGAAAGCATACAGCTGAAAACCCCTCAACTATCTTTATATTATGATGATAGAGAACATGTAACAATACATAGTACAATACTCCTCACAAGTACTCAGTACTATCTCCACATGTTACACACAAACTAGCTCAGATCTGAATCAACTCACAGGTTCAAATCTCCTCTGTTGTTTGTCTGCCTCCACTGCTCAATACCTGTTGAGAACTAGATCTGATCCAAGTTTGAATTCCCTTGGCTTGTACTGCGCAATCCTCATTGGCAATCTCAAGCAATGATTGTGCAAATCTCATGCACAGCTATAGTCACAACTGATAGTAGACTCACCCTTTCACCCACCTCTAACACTTGTCTCCACTGAACTGTCCATGCATTGAGTTAACTGATGTATTCTTTAGTTGATTTATGAGTTAATAATTAGTGAATTAATTAATAATTAATTCACACCACTCATCACTAGTGTATTTATCAGTTAGACTAAATACAACTGGTTCAACTAAGTCAAACTGAACACCACTCCATCAAATCCTTAATCAACTCCACCAAACTCAATCACTTGAGTTCTAACTGAAGTCCATCATGCAATAGCTCAACTAACCCATAGGAAAAGCGTATTTCCTGCTGGCAGTTGCATGTGCCACATCCATAGCTCGAACTGAAGTGCTGCAACAGGATAAGATAATGTTTATAGTCCAAATATTATTAAGAGCTAATAATATTCGACTGTTCTATTTTTAGACTGGCAGTCTAAAAATAGACTCTGCCCATATGTCTAAAAATATAGGTCCATCTATTTTTACCAACATGACCAATATCCATAAATAGCATCCTGCAACTCATAGACCATGATCCATATGTCTAAAAATAGACTTTGCACCAAAAATAGCCTGCAGGCCCACTTAGTGAAGGCGACTTCTTTTCACTAAGCTCCATCATCTTGTTGCATTTTCAACAACACTGAATGCTTCGACAATAGATCATAAATCAATTGTGCATAAGCTACTGAATTATGTCGATTTTTTAGCTACCAAAAACATAGATCGTTGCACTGCATTACTACTTTACAACCTGCAATTAGGACTCAAATGGTGGTTTTTTTATTGCAGTTAGGTTTTAAATATTTGCAGTGTTTTTATGAAAGTTAAATCATGTAACTGCATTTTTCTCTTTATTAAGTGCTCCTCCCTTGTACATGATCTTGTAAATTAAGAAAATGCTCAAAAATAAAAAGTCTTGGATTGGATTGAAATAAATTCCAAACCATATATCTCTTCGTTTTAAATCCAACGCACTTTGTTTCATTGAAATCCAACGTTTTATGAGAAAGTTATGGCTATTTGAAATTTTTATGAAAAATGGCAAAAATGATGAGGGGTGGGACATGGCAGCACCAGGGAGTGCCACGTGGCAGCACCTAAGGATACCACGTGGCAGAGTGTGATAGGGTTGTGTTAACATGGTAGAGTGGTGACTGGGCAGTGATGACATGGTAGAGTGGTAACTGCACAGTGATGATGTGACGAAGTGATGACTAGGCAATGATGACATGGTAGTGGTGACTGGACAGTGATGATGTGGCAAAGTGATGACATGGAAAGTTGACTGTGCGAGTTGATTGTACCTTATTGTCCAATGTGAGGTTGACACTTGTCGCTTGTTGGTTGGTTGACACATGGAAAATTTTTATTGGGCAATGTGTGGTTAAGATGGGCTAATGAGGAAGTGCCACATGGACCAACCATTTGTTGCCACGTGGCGCCCTCGTGGTGGCCAAAATTACCATGAATGTAAAATTTTCCTTGGCAAGAATTGAACCTACAACCTCATGCCCACAACCTAAGTGACTTTACCAAGTATCATACAATGTTTCATGTACAATGAAACCAAGAATTTAATATTTAAATTTAAAGGGTGCGTTTTGTGGAAAGGGGTTGGGGCTAAGCCCTAGCCCTGGCTGTATAACCCTCTATATGACCACGGGCGCAGATTTTGGGTGTCGTTTTAACCGTCCCACAAATTTTCCGCCGGTTAGCAAGGCCATATCCTCGCACCATTCCCTATTTTTGGGCGCACCGGCTGGGTTTGGGTCGATTTGTGGGCTCATTAACAACAAATTAGGTACAAAACTTAAAACAGTCATATATTTCTCATTTTTTAACCAAATGAGGTGAAAAAAGAGTCAAAATTGTGGTTTTCGACGATGCTGGATCCATTGGAGGTATTATTTTTTTCTGTTTGAGCTTTCTAAAGGTCTGTAATTGTACTTTTGATTTCGAATTTAGATTTATTTTTCAATTTTTATTGCAAAATTCTAAAACTAACTTTGTTCAATTGTCTTTTCTGATCCTCCAGATCATGAAGAGTGCAATAAGAAAGCATACTCAACAATATTGAAGCTTTTTATTCAATTGGAATGTGAAATTTAAAAGGCAAAACACATTTATTTGATCTCTAAATTCATATTGTGGCTCTCAAAACTCTATCTATTCTCCTCTTTTCTTAAATTTTCCTTCTCTTTCTTCATCCTCTTGAAAAATATTAGTGAGTTGGGTGGCTCTTATTGCACCACTAATAAAATAGAATTGCAATTGAAATGAAAACATCACAAAAACTTGTTTTTATTTGTTAGTCATATCTTATTGAAAAAGAAATGAAACATTTTCTTAAGTATAAGAGAATTTCTAGTGCATCCATTTGTGTAACAAGATCATGAGTAAACTCATATCCAAGTTTGAAAAATAGACCCTATTGAATCATTGGACATGATTATGAAGATTTGATGTTAAAAATTGTAGCCTAATAACTAATTGAGACCAAATTTGAATGCGACCTTTACGTTATCAAATTTGTTTTATTTCTATATCTTCTATATGCAAATGAAAAATAAACTTAAATGAAAATGCCTAAATGCAGTTAACCCTAAATGAAAAATGCTTCCTAAACAATCCTCCTAACTAGCTCACATCTAAGTTTGCTTCCCCGGCAACGATGCCAAAATGTTGGTCTAATTTATTGAGTTAGATTAGAGCATTCATTTATTTATCAATCTGAATTGGTAAGTTAGAACCAAACCAAAGTATATGGAACCTTAGAATGAACTAGTGTAGAAAGTAGTTGTTTAGATGTAAATAGTGGAAATGCATATTACAAATCTAAGCTATTTTGAAAAGAAAAGATTCGGATCTATTTTATGAAAGCATAAAAATGTTTGATCAATAAAATTAGTTTAATTTAGAAGATAGAGAAGAGTCTCTTGTTCAAGAATCATGTTTTGTCCTTCCACAATCTTTCTACAATAACATTTTCCAAACATCCAAGAAAGAATGAAAGAAAGCATATAAATGAAAGCAAGTAAATATTATTTTCAGTTCAGTTCTTAGTTCGTGGAGAAGAGTCTCCTAACTTAGGAGGTCTTGGTTGTCCTTCTATCATAAAAACTAGCTATTGAAAAGAAATCAATCTTCACATAAATTTAATCTAAGAAATCATATAAGAAAGTAAATTTTGTTTCAGTCTAGCTCATGGAGAAGAGGCTCCTAACTTAGGAGGTCATGGTTGTCCTTCTCACATAAAAACTAGCTACTTAAAGGAAATCAATATTCACATAACAAAACACACTTGCAGAAAGTAAATCACGTGTGCATGAAATGAAATAACATAAATTAAATTATGTTACTGATGTACGTGACTTGTGGTTGATGGGGATCCCTCCATTCATCAATGAGAACACATGAACAGCTATCACTCCTTAAGAATCAAGCAACATTCATAACTCATAATTGCAAGAAAATGATATTATTCATGTTGAATGAACAATCATAAAACTGATGTTAATGAATAACTGACAATTGTTGGCTTCCTTTGAAGGATGTTCTTCTTATTTATACATGAATTAGGGATATCTTCTCAATAGATGTAAATCCCTTAAATATCTATGAGATCCATACTTGCCTCAACTTATCCCTAAATACTAGATACAAATCCCATGACACATCAATATCTCCAAGATCGTTTTCTTTGGAATATGGTCCACCTCTTGATTTGAAATTTGAATTTATTCTTGGTAGGCCAAGTAAGATCCTTCTAGAACCTCCAAAAAAACCTACACATGTCACAAAACTCATAACACACACACACACATATATATAAATGAAACCATGTTAACTTCCTACTTTTAATCATAAATTCAATTAATAATACATAAAATAAATAACTTTGGAAAATGATTATTCTAACCCATATGATCATGAAGATGATTACTTGATGTGGGGTTTTAGGCTAGATAATTATGAAATTATGTAAATATGGATGAAGATGGAAGACAATTTTGAGACTCACCAAGGGGCTACAATAGTATTATAGGGACCTAACAGCTTGAATGGAGAAGCACAAAAGTACTTTGATGAGTTTATAAACATATCAAATTTTGATGACTAGGAATTTTGATCTTTCGAGGAAGAACACCATCTTGCACTTGCTCATTGCAT
This sequence comes from Pinus taeda, assembly GCA_000404065.3. Taxonomy (NCBI): domain Eukaryota; kingdom Viridiplantae; phylum Streptophyta; class Pinopsida; order Pinales; family Pinaceae; genus Pinus; species Pinus taeda. Next base: position 28,000 of record APFE030490205.1, read on the forward strand.
AAAGACAAAAACAAACAAAGATTATGAAGGAACAATAATAGATATTACAAATATAGGAGATGTTAATGCAAATGGCTTAAACAATACCCAACAGATTCATGTATCAGCAAAAACTGATGGTGTGGTCCTTCCTTGGTTGCAATGGGAAACTAAGCTTGATGACCACCAATAGTTTGGGAGTGAAAATTTAAAAACCATCATCATTTATAAGAAAGTTAAAAAAAAACTTTTGATGAGGTAATCTAAGTTACTCCAAGCTTCAAGGTTGTCCTTAATCTAGGTTTCAATCCCTACGAAATTTGCACGATTTCTCTTCATATTTTTGTAGATTTTTAAGCATCCCATTCCAAAAATATTGTAGGAAGTGGAAAGCAATGGTCGTGGGAGCATCTTTGACAACAAAATTGGCCTTGCAACAAGCATCAATGGTATCAATTGTAGTTGGTGCTCTGGTAGTAGTTGTTTGTGTAACATAACGCATAACCCTAGCATTGTTAAGAGCTCAACTTGTCTGTCTTCTACAAGAAACTCTGTTGAAAGTAGAAATGATAAGTATGGTAGTATGCATAAATTAGAAACTTTTGTAGGAAATATAAAGTTTGATTATGGCAGGAATCCAACTGTGAGCGCTACCTATCAAGATGATGACTTTGTATTCCATTCAAATAATGAGGCCATCTTAATGGAAAACATGAATTTGAATAGTAGAATTGAATCTAGATAGATCAGTCTATGTGACACAAAACTTTCTTGATATCCCATTAATAAAAAGGCGACATGATTTATTAACTTTGATTCTAGTGAAGAGAAGTGATGATCAGATGGATGTGTAATGGTCTATCTAGAGGATGGATAGGATTTTGTTTTCCATGCAAATAATGAGGCCATCTTCACGGAAAACATGAATCTGAATAGTAGAATTGAATCTAGATAGATCATTCTATGTGGCACAAAACTTTCTTGATATCCCATTGTTGTGGCCAACAACAAACCCCTTCTTATTTAGTGTTATTACTAATACTAAATAAGTGGGGGCCCTTAGTCAAAAATTTAAAAAATTAATTAGTGCTTGTATTTCCTTTTTAATAAAACTTACCATCATAAACTTAGGAAAATACCCTTGCAAAATCTAAAAAGCTTAAGTTTCATGATAAGGTAAGATAAAATCACTCCTTAAGAAATATCGCGTCGCAAAAAGATAATAGGATACCTCCTTACAAGCCAAATTCTAATATTATGAGATCACAATGTGAAACATCATCACATCGCATGCATCAAAGACCACTTACGCTGAAAAAGTATCAAACCGCCAATATGCGATGGCGCAAATCGCAAAACTGCATGTCGCAGAAAGTACATTAATAGAAATTGTCATATGTCGCGCTCTTGCGATATTGCGATAAAGCGACAAAGCGATATTGTGATAGAGCGGAAAAACGATATTGTGATAGAGTGGCAGAATGATATTGCGATAATGCGATACAGCGATCTGCGATATTGTGAAGCAAATCGAAAAATCGCTTCATCACAGATCTTTCAGGCTCATTATTCAAGAAATATTTTTCCATAAACCAAGACCTGGTTATGCACTTTAATGCTAATTAATGAGTTAGTTTCTAGTTGTTAATGAAATATGGTTTTGTGCTTATCGAAGAGCCAGTTCATGTAACGTGGTGTATTTTTTATATTTCTTCAGCATTTAAAGCTTTCCTTCACCTTTCCTTATCATTATTCTCACCTCACTTGTAAACTGTAGGAATGAAGAACAAAGAACTATGCAAAGCAGTATACAGGATATTATGGGGAAGAAAGGCAAAGCTCCGAGCTCTGAAGACAAAGAATGACGCCCTTGTATATAGACACTGCCTGTAACAGAGACGCCGGTATTACTACATGGGAAGGCATGTATAATCTACTTGAAGAAGTGAATCCCAAGGTGATGGAGGTTACGGCTATTGTAGGTTCATAGGGGTCTTCTGAGGCATCAGTTTTAGATCTAGCTTACTCATTCTTGCACCAGATAGCGGCGAGGCCCCAAATTCTCCCCTACATGGACATGGTTAAATGGGTATTGGACAGCGCCAATATAAAAAACAGACGATTTAAGACTCAAGGTCAAGAACTCACAGAATCATTATTTTCAAAAAAATTGAGCTTTATATCCGCTAAAATAAAGTGCGCAAGAAGCGAAAATCGCACCAAGGAAGCCCGGATCAAGAAACGGAGGAAGTTTTCGATGCACGATTAGTGCCATCGCTGGGCAAAACTTCTTGAAAAGGAAAGGCTCTAATTGCTCAGTCCTGTAAGCCCAGAAATTTGTAAAAAAGAATGCCAGAAGTACAAAAAATAAATAGAACTTGAATCCTAAAACCAGTAATAATTGTCCGAAATATCGTCAATATGGTATCTACCGAAAGTACAGCAACTACAAACAGGCTGGAGATAGAAGGCTCAAGAAAAGGTAGAATCAATCAAAAGATTAACTAAGTTGAATTGGGATTCTTACTGGGTATATTTGGTAAAACCACACAGCCAGTGTATGACTCTCAAATGCATCATCAATTATGCCGAGAAGATGGCGCCAGCTCTTGCTGATTCCATTTTCGCAGGATAGCTAAAGTCTAAAGTTTGCCAACCGACTCTTCTCAAGCAAGTGTTGAATGCTTGCAATTTCAAGGAGCAGATACAGAAATAGTTAGTTGTTAGTTTTAGATTCAATATTAGTATCAATTTTGCTTTATTTTTTCCTGAAAAAAGGACGGTCATTTAATCTGTATCCTACATTTTTGTAATAAGTTATTTTTAGATTTATTTAGTAGTATTTAAACCCTTCTCATGCATTTAGAGAAGGGTCCTGAAATTTATCAAAAACTTGTCCTCAGAACATGCACTTTTGCACCCTCTGAGGAGGTTTTGATGAATGAATGGAACAAGATTTATTGATATCTGTATTTAATATCTGCTATTGATGTTGCACTTATGTACTCTTAGTGGATGTTGGATTAAGAAGAGATAAATCAGTATCTCTTGAAGCTCATGAGTAGAACTAGTTATAAATGGTACTTCTATCTCTTAACTATTTTTGCCTTTGTGTTAAAGTGATATTCATATTTAGTTGTTTATATATTGATGTGTGAATGCCTGAGTTATCATTTGGCACTTTTGTACGGTGATAGCTATTTATTTATGCTTAATGTATGAGTAGCTTATTATGCGATATGTTTTTCACAACAATTTCGTCTAACTTTTTATACGAAGTGGTTTATCTATATTGAATTCTTTTCTCATAACAGTTGAATGATATTTATTACCGATTGTTATTTGAAATAGTTTTAGATCACATAACACAAGGATTACACCCCAGGTTAGTGTAGACTTAGATATTTCTGCTTATTAGAATACAATTGCATGTCATTAGATTAGAGTTAGAATTAGAGCATCACACTTAGAAACTTTTAGAAAGGAAATATCAATTCTTCACACACACACACATAAATTAGAAAACTAGTCCCATATCCCCAGTCGGACCCACTATACCAAACAAAAAAGGAGCTGCTAACCAAGGTTTGGACCGGGTGGGTATCCCCCTTGTTGTAGACCTGATTTTCGAGGCTTCAACATATTTGGTGCTAGAAGGAGGGCCTCGAACTATGAATGGCAAGTAATTCTAAATCTAAATACCATTCTGAGAGTAAATCACCCTCACCATCTCCCCCAACTTCTCCATCGCATTGACAATCTTTAAATCCAGAGCCAGAAGTCGAAATAACAACAGCCGCTGTTAAAAACCCTAATATTTCAGATCAATCTACTATTGAACCTCCTGAAGTTGAATCTTTGATTCACAAACTTCAGCGATTTTCTATATCTCCTCAAAGATCTGATAAATCTCAAGGCAGCATGACTTCACAATATAACCCTACTCATCCTCTTATCAGATTAAAGAGCGAAAGGTTTGGTGTTAAGCCAACCGAGTTACCTCTACCCAAAAGGAAAAGAGTAAGGAAATCACCTAAAGGGTCCGATAGCGAGACTCTTTCATCATCATCATCCAACTCAAGCTCTCCACCACGAAGTCAACCATCCACTCCACTTCATATCATCGTCCACCTGTCCAATGGTACTTCCACATATCCTTCTCAATCATCTGGAGTCGTAATATCCTCACCTTCTCAACCATAGGGATCATCTTCTGCACTTTCCTTTGTTAGTAGGTCAGCGATGGCCCAATTGCCATGGAATAACCTAGGGGCAGTCTTAATGCTTGCACCCTTGAGTCAGCTACCGACCCATCCTAAAAATGGTTGCCTAAGTTTAATCCTGAAGCAGGCATGTTAGCGGAAGAACATATAAATAACTTTATGTTGTCCATAAATCTTAGTGGATTTACCAACGAAGACTTCATCGTTCGACGTTTTCCTTATAATTTGCAAGGAGCAGCCGGATCACGGTATTTTTCATTACCATCTGGATCTATCACTAGTTGAGATATCTTCCAAGAACAATTCCTCACTAAGTTTGGTGAGGATAGGTCTACGGCGACATTGATCAACAACCTGTCTAACCTTAGGGCTGAGTTAAAAGAACCCATCAAAGATTTTAATTCACGTTTCAATAAACTGTTAAACAAAATTCCTACTGCTTCCAAGCCTAGCGAAGAAGTGCGAAGTGAATGGTACATCACTGCTTTACCATCAAACATAGCAATATTCGTTGATAGGGCTAACAAAACAACTTTAGCCGAAAATATGAAAGAAGCAATAGCAGTAGAGAAACGTATTATAGCCCTAGAAAAGAAAAACGCAATAGAAGAATAAAAAACCAAAAAGGTTACTTTCCAGGAAGATCCCAAGAAAAAACAATCGAAAGATCCATTCGATTGAGAAGGATTGCAAAAAGTTTTGAAGACCATGTCTAACGAGATGCTCGAAATTAAGAAACAAGTGGAAAAAACTTCTTCTAAAAAGCTGTACAGGCCTTATAAAAGAAAACCCTCAACTGATTTCAAGCCCCCTAACGGTATCACAAGTGTTGAATCCAAAGAGGAAGAAGAGGAAATCGCTACTGAAGAACATACCGATGAAGAAGAAGTTGTAGAGTTACAAGGTATGTGGGATTTCATCCTCCCAAATGAAGAGGATCAAGAGGCATCCCCGGTTAGTACTCGAAGTAGAAATCAACTTGATCCTCCTCAACCTACCCCTAAGCCAAAGAGCGCAAGCTCCATGACTAAGGATAAAGTCGCATCCAAGAAAACGACACCTAAAGCGACTCAAACCAGCCCAGTCCAAACAGATTCATCAACTCCATCTAAAACGTTGATCATTTCGGAAGAAATGGAGTATAATATCATAGAAGACATGAAAAAAACTAGGGACAACATCACTCTTTACGAATTGAGCAAGTTAAAACACCAACAAAAGATACTTTTGAAAGAATAACATGTTGTGCCAGTTGCACCTTTTCCCGCCACTATAATCTCTCAAGCTTCCCATGACATGGGAAGACCTCCAACTAATGTGATTAATAAGGTTGATCCAAACGATATCGCTTTAATTGGAGGAAGGTCGAGATCTCATACTCCCCCATTTCCTCTTACTTATGAAATTTTCAATAAAAATTTGCATAATTGCTTAGTGGATTCGGGAGCTTCATCGAATATTTTACCAAATTCAATATGTGCAAAGTTGAATGTTCAACCGCAAAAATCTGCTATGCGCATAGTTCAGCTAGATCGATCGCAAGTCGAAGTAATTGGCGAATTAAATCAGGTTACCATAAGACTATCATCCAACCCAAAGGTATGTCAAGTTATTGACATTTTAGTTGATGATATTCCGAAATTTTATGGCTTAATTCTTAGCGGAGATTGGTCAGAAAAAATTCATGGATAATTTGCAACCGACTGGTCGCACATGTGTCTCCCTTACAATGGTAAACCAAATCAAATAAAATTTGAGCGAGAAAGACATCAGAAATATATAGTAATAGAACTGGAGGGAGAGAATGAACCGGTAGCATACAACAATAACATTATTGGCAACTACTCAATAGATTCTTTCCTAGGAAATTTTAATGCTCATACTTCACCTTACTTAGAACATTTTGTTTTATCTCAAGTAGAAAAAATTTCTCAAACATATAGTTCTAAATGTATTATTTTTATAGGTAGTCCTGTAAATAAATCTTTATTTTGGAAGTTATTTTTTGATGGTTCTAAGTCTAACAAAGCAGCAAGAGTAGGATGCGTGTTAATTAGTGCAGAGGGAAATAAAACAATGCTAACTTGCAGACTCAAATTTGATTGCACCAACAATACCGCTGAATACGAGGCTTTAGTCCAAGGCTTATACAAAGCAATCGGATTAGACATCAAATATCTTCAAGTTTTCGGAGATTCTGAAATTGTAATCAAACAGGTACGTAGCACTATACATTGTTTATCAGGTCATTTAAAACATTACTAATCTTTAGTTCAAGATCTGACTAAACACTTTATAGCATTTAATATTTTTTCAATTCCCAGACTCCAGAATGCTAGTGCAAACCTCTTAGCTAATGTAGCTTCCAATATCATTCCTTCATAAGACTTTAGCCCTGATCGATTTTCAATTGAATTAATTTTTAGACCCTCTATTCATGATAACATTACTAATTGGAGGATTTTCAACGACGATCCTGATATCATGAGTTTTCTCACATCTGAAGGATCCTACACTAATCAAATAATTGACGAGGACCAACATGACAGACAATTGCAACAAGATAGCACTAACAATGCTATACCTAATTCGGTAGTCAAGTTAGAAGACCTATATGATTTAAAAGATCGGTTTAAAAGATATACCAATTAAAAACTGCAAAGTTCAACCTTGAACTATGAATTAGTAAATCTAGGAACTGATACCAAACCACAGAATATCAACCTAGGCCTTGGCCTATCTCCCGAAGAACAATTAGCATATATTCGTCTCTTGAGACAGTACAAAAGTGTCTTTGCTTGGAACTATGATGAACTCAAAACTTATGACACTTCCATCATCCAACATACTATTCCAATGATAGAAGATGAAAAATTTGTCCAACAAAAGTTGAGAAAGATCCATCCCAATCTAGAAAACCAGATCAAATCTGAACTCAATAAGTTATTGAGTGCCAAAATAATTTTTCCCGTTCGACATTCCAAATGGGTTTCCAATATGGTTCCTGTTAGGAAGAAAAATGGAGACATCAGAATCTGTATTGACTTTCGAAATCTTAACAAAGCCTGCCAAAAGGATAATTTTCCTTTGCCTCCTATGGAACAAATATTGCAGGCGGTCACGGGATCATAATTAATGTCATTCTTGGATGGATTCTCAGGATACAATCAAGTGTTGGTACATCCCGATGATCAATTAAAAACCACATTCAAAACCAAATGGGGAACTTACGCATATCAAAAGATGCCCTTTGGTCTGATCAATGCTGGTGCTATGTTTTAGAGAGCCATGGACATCGCATTCAAAGGTTTAGTTAACAAATCAGTGGTAATCTATTTGGATGATATAACTGTATATTCCAAAAACAAAGCAACCATATTAGACATTTAAAACAAATCTTCCAACGTTGTCAAAGGTATGGAATTTCACTCAACCCGAAAAAATCCTTTTTCGCATTAATTGAAGGAAAAATTCTTGGATTCATAGTGTCAAAATATGGAATACACATTGATCCTGACAGAATCAAGGAGATTACCAAAATACCCCTACCTCACAATAAAAAAGCCATGCAGTCTTTCCTTAGCAAAATTAACTTTGTAAAGGGATTTGTTCCAGATTCTTCAAGAATCGTGTCCCCTTTACAAACAATGATTAAAAACAACTCAAACTTTAAATGGGGCCAAGATGAATATTAGGCATTTAATCTGATCAAACAAGCAATTGTTAACGCTCCATCTTTAGCAACTCCAAATTTTTCCGATCCTTTTATTTTATATACATTTGCCTCTGATAAATCATATGCTGTGATACTCACTCAAGCAAATCAAGATAAGGCAGAAGCTCCAATTTCTTTTTTTAGTTCAAATTTACAGGGGGCTGAGTTAAATTATTCAGATGTAGAGAAACAGGCTTACGCTGTTTTCAAAGCAATCAAATATTTCAGACCCTTTTTACCCAAAACCCATACAAAAATCATAGTACCGTTTCTAGCGGTAAGAAATATTTTAGTACAAAAAGATGTGGGTGAGAAAAGAGCCAATTGAGTGAATCCCTTACAGGAATATGATGTAGAAATCAAACCAGCAAGTATTGTAAGAGGTCAAGGCTTTTGCAAAATGTTGGCCGGAGCATCGCTTATTTCTGAAACGTCATCTGCAGAGATACAAAAGTATGAGGTAAGCCTAAATGATGTTGAATCATTATACGCGGATATCATTTATTATCTAAAGAATGGATATGCTCCATCAAACCTTGATCATACCAAGAAAAGAGCTCTAAGGTTGAAATCCAAACAGTATCAGCTCGTGAACGATGTTCTTTTTAGAATAAATTATGATTCTGTTCTCCTTAGATGTCTTGAGAAATCTGAAGCTGAAAAAGTCTTGCGGGAACTCCACAATGGGCTAGCAGGCGAACACTATGTTCGAGACACTACTGCACATAAAATCCTATGTGCGGGCTATTACTGGCCCACATTATTCAAAGACTCACATAACTACGTGAGGAAATGTCAAGTCTGTCAAACCGCTGCTGGAAGACAAAAGAAACCATCCTTGCCACTACAACCAGTCAACATTGAGTATCCTTTTGATCAATGGGGATTGGACATAATAGGTGAGATTGTTCCTCACTCTTCTAAACAGCATAGATATATCCTTACAGCAACAGATTACTTTACTAAATAGGTAGAAGCAATTCCACTCAAGACGGCTAATGCTGAACATATCATTGAGTTCATAGATCAGTTCATAATCGCCAAGTTTGGGTTGCCTTCTACTTTAATGTTTGATAATGCATTGTATTTTTCTGGTAATGTAATGACTGAATTTGCACTCAAAAGGGGTTTCAAACTTAAATACTCTGCCAATTACTACCCACAGGGGAATGGGTTAGCTGAGTCTACAAATAAAAACTTAATCAGAATTATTAAGCAAACCATTGACCAAAATCACAAAAATTGGCACAAGTCTTTAATATATGCTTTATGGGCATATTGAATAACGCAGAAAGATTCCATCGACACTTCTCCCTTTAATTTAGTTTATGAGAAAGAAGTGGTTCTTCGAACTCATTTGGCAATTCCCTCTTTGGCCTTAGTTCAATATATTAATGAAGCACCAACTTCTTCCTTACAACTAAGGTAGCTGGAAATAATTAAGTTAGAAGAACAACGAGAACAGGCCAAAATAACTCATGCTCATCATCAAGCATTAGTAAAAGCCTCTTTTGATTCAAACATGATATCCAGAAAAGACTTTCAAATGGGAGATCTAGTTTTAAAATGGGACAAGGCTCATGAGGAAAAAGGGAAACATATGAAATTTCAACGAATGTGGCTTGACCCTTTCCAAATCATAGAATTCATAGGTCCGTCCACTTTTATGTTACAGGATTTAACGGGAAAAAGAGATTCTTTACCTATTAATGGACAGATCCTCAAAAAATATTTTCCATAGGAGATCATTCTTCTATTCTATAGATTAGTTTTTTTTTCCCATAATAAAACTAGTTGTAAATGGTTACATTTGGGATTTACAAAAAAAACAAAAAACAAAACAAATTCTCTTTTAGATTTTGTTTTTTCACTTGTATAAATAGAATTCTTTTAGGAAATTGATTGTTATTATTGAAAGATACAATTAAAGGTTCTAAGCCTAGAAATGATACTAGTTTCAACTTTGTAAATTTTGATGAAAAATGACCTTTAGTGAAAAATTGTTTTATATCAGTCCAATGAAAGGTATCAATAACAAAACAAAGATTCTCTGTAGAAAAGCTCTTTCCAAAAACTCTACCATTGTCATCCAAAGCTATCTTAAGGAAACAATGACTTCCTCCCCACCTAGGAAACTACAACGTTCAGAGAACAATCCAAGATACACTTTAACTTAAAGAGTAAGAGGTCTCATCAAAAGCCGGCTTATCATACTGCATACCACAACAGGGCAATGACTCAAGATTGTTACAATCAAAAGACAAGGGGTCTCATCACGAGCCAGCTTGTTCAGTTAAGTTATAAATCAAGTAAATGACTCTGTCATAAATTGGCTACCAAACCAAGACATTGTTCTTTAAGGGTATAAAAGAAAATGAAAGCAATAAGCATGGATATGGATCTCTATTTGAAAAATTGTATATTTATCTAAGTAGGATACAGGATCAATGATGGGTAACAGGTAACCCTGTCGAGGCTATAAACGGCTGCTGGCAGTAGAGGCTCTACCTACGACAAATGAGCATATTTAAAACTGATTTACAGAGAAGGATTTGTTTTTATCTTTATAAACCAAGTAATGACTGATGTAGATACAAGGACTAGCTTGAGGGAGTAAATAATCAAAGTAAAAATAGAAGAAACAAAATATCATTGATAGGTAAAAGAATAATGTACTTTATCTTTCTATAATAAAGTTTAATTTTCTGGAAAATTTCCTGTTTTTGAAATTTAGAAAATTCAAAAGCAAAGCAGAGATAACTGGTTCTTCCAAGTGAATCGCCAATTGTTCTAGCCAGCAACAACCCCCTTCTTATTTAGTGTTATTACTAATACTAAATAAGTGGGGGCCCTTAGTCAAAAATTTAAAAAATTAATTAGTGCTTGTATTTCCTTTTTAATAAAACTTACCATCATAAACATAGGAAAATTCCCTTTGAAAATCTAAAAAGCTTAAGTTTCATGATAAGGTAAGATAAAATCACTCCTTAAGAAATATTGCATCGCAAAAAGATAATAGGATACCTCCTTACAAGCCAAATTCTAAGATTGTGAGATCACGATGCGAAACATCATCGCATCGCATCCATCAAAGACCACTTAAGCTGAAAAAGTCTCAAACCGCCGATATGCGATGGTGCAAATCGCAAAATCGCATGTCGCAGAAAGTACATTAACTGAAACTGTCATATTCCGCGCTCTTGCAATATTGCAATATTGCGATAGAGCGGAAAAGAGATATTGCGATAGAGCGGCAGAATGATATTGCGATAATGCGATACAGCGATCTGCGATATTGCGAAGCAAATCGCAAAATCGCTTCATCGTGGATCTTTTGGGCTCATTATTCAAGAAAGCTTTTTCCATAAACTGAGACCTCGTTATGCGCTTTAATGCTAATTAATGAGTTAGTTGCCAGTTTTTAATGAAATATAGTTTTGTGCTTATCGAAAAGCCAATTCACATAAGGTGGTGTATTTTTTATATGTCTTCAGCATTTAAAGCTTTCCCGTCACCTTTCCTTATCATTATTCTCACCTCACTTGTAAACTGCGGGAACGAAGAACAAAGAACTATACAAAGCAGTATACAGGATATTATGGGGAAGAAAGGCAAAGCTCCGAGCTCTGAAGACAAAGAAATGATTCCCTTGTATACAGACACTGCCTGTAATAGAGACGTCGGTATTACTACTTGGGAAGGCATGTATAATCTACTTGAAGAAGAGAGTCCCAAGGTGATGGAGGTTATGGTTATTGTAGGTTCACAGGGGTCTTCTGAGGCATCAATTTCAGATCTAGCTTTCTCATTCTTGCACCGGATAGCGGTGAGGCCCAAAATTCTCCCCTACACGGACATGGTTAAATGGGTACTGGACAGTGCCGATATAAAAAACAGACGATTTAAGACTCAGGGTCAAGAACTCACAGAATCATTATTTTCAAAAAAATTGAGCTTTATATCCGCTAAAAGAAAGCGCGCAAGAGGCGAAAATCGCACCAAGGAAGCCCGGATCAAGAAACGGAGGCAGTTTCCGATGTGCAATTAACGCCATCATTGGGAAAAACTTCTTGAAAAGGAAAGCCTCTATTTTCTCAGTCACCTGTAAGCCCAGACATTTGTAAAAAAGAATGCCAGAAGTAAAAAAAAAATTTAAAAAAAAAAAAAAAAAAAAAAAAAAAGGCAACTGAAAACAGGCTAGAGATAGAAGGCTCAAGAAAAGGTAAGAATCAATCAAAAGATTAACTAAGTTGAATTGGGATTCTTACTGGGTATATTTAGTAAAACCACACAGCTAGTGTATGACTCTCAAATTCATCATCAATTCTGCTGAGAAGATGGCGCCAGCTCTTGCTGATTCCATTTTCGCAGGATAGCTAAAGTCTAAAGTCGCCCAGCCGACTCTTCTCAAGCAAACGTTGAATGCTTGCAATTTCAAGGAGCAGATACAGAAATAGTTAGTTGCTAGTTTTAGATTCAATATTAGTATTAATTTTGCTTTATTTTTTCCTGAAAAAATGACGGTCATTTAAACCGTATCCTACATTTTTGTAATAAGTTATTTTTAGATTTAGTTAGTAGTATTTAAACCCTTCTCATGCATTTAGAGAAGGGTCCTGAAATTTATCAAAAACTTGTCCTCAGAACATGCACTTTTGCACCCTCCGAGGAGGTTTTGATGAATGAATGGAACAGGATTTATTGATATATGTATCTAATATCTGCTACTGATGTTGCACTTCTGTACTCTTAGTGGATGTTAGATTAAGAAAAGATAAATCATTATCGCTTGAAGCTCATGAGTAGAACTATTTATAAATAGTACTTCTCTCTCTTAACTATTTCTGCCTTTGTGTTAAAGTGATATTCATATTTAGCTGTTTATATATTGATGCGTGAATTCCTGAGTTATCATTTGGCACTTTTGTACGGTGATAGCTATTTATTTATGCTTAATGTATGAGTAGCTTATTATGCAATATGTTTTTCAAAAGTGTTTCGTCTAACTATTTATATGAAGTGGTTTATCTATATTGAATTCTTTTCTCATAACAGTTGAATGATCTTTATTACCGATTGTTATTTGAAATCATTTTAGATCGCATAACAAAAGGATTACACCCCGGGTTAGTGTAGACTTAGATATTTCTGCTTATTAGAATACAATTGCATTTCATTAGGTTAGAGTTAGAATTAGAGCATCACACTTAGAAACTTTTAGAAAGGAAATATCAATTCTTCATACAGACACACAAATTGGGAAACTAGTCCCATATCCCTAGTCAAACCCACTATACCAAACAGAAAAGGAGCTACTAACCAAGGTCCGGACCGGGTGGGTATCCCCCTTGTTGTAGACCCGATTTTCGGGGCTTCAACACCCATTAATCAAAAGGCGACGTGATTTCTTAACTGTGATTCTATGATTCTAGTGAAGAGAAGTGACGATCAGATGGATGTGTAATGTTCTATATGGAGGATGGATATGATTTTGTCTAAAAATGATAATCATAAAATTATTTCATTTTGGCTTAACTTTCGATGTTTTGGGGTTTATTTGTGTTCAAGCTCAAGGGAATTTTCAGATGACTGATGCATACACATGAGGTTCAAAGAAGTAAATATGCTTGGAACAATGTGGCAGATTTTTCTACGTACTATTGGAAAGAGAGCTCAGCTTGACAAATTTATATCAAATCAACAGCATGAAAACACATGAAGAATAGTTTACATCATTTTCTAGATCAACTTGTACGAAGATAAGACATTTTTGTTTATTGTCTTTTGTAGAAGCATTTTAGCTGTAAATAACGATTCTTTTTCATGTAATTATCTAAATATTCGGGCTTTAAAAGTGGAATTATGATTTTAGAGATACTCCAAATTTTTCCACCTAGATTCAAAGGATTAAGGATTATTTGCAGTAGAGGGGCCCTTGATCTCAAAACCAAAAATAAGCTCTAGTGGAAGAATGGAAATGATGCTTTGTCATTCCTTAGATCTTATCGAAAAAGAAGTAATTCAAATGAGAGTTGATTTTCTTCATTTACAATTATATTGCAGGTTTTCTGGTGGTTTGATACCTTTGTAGCCTTGGTTCTAAGAATTTTGAGGATTTTGTTAGATGGCTACAGTGCGATTAACAATTGACTTGTGGAATTCTATACATACATATTCAGCATACTAATGAGAAGCATACCAAGCGTAAGCCATGATGTTTATAGTGACAAATTTCCATGAGTATCATGTGAGACTGATGGGTTATTTGATCTCTTTTTTTTTTGTAAGTCAGATAATTATATTAAAAGAGTAAAAAATATATACATCGAGTCTGCACAGGGAGACAGTAACCAGAATAACACCTTACAGCCTTGCTGAGCAGGGGCGAAGGAGACGAACTGCCCTGATGCAAAAAGCCCATAGACAAGTGGGAAAGAAAGCCGGGAAGCTCACCACGCAGGGCGGCCGAGTGTAAACCACGGGTTTATCAGTGAAAGCTGACAAAAAGGCATTATAATCCGAAGCCCACATAAGGCCGAGACAGAGGGCTCAAAATCGGCATAAGGACCATAACCCAGAAAAACTAACATAGACCAGGAAGAAACAATAGACACTAGAGGGCAAAGAACCAACCAGAGGAGAACCGAGGACGCCAAAACTGTGCCAAGTGAGCCTGGGGGCTAAGGGAGCCCATCCAGGCGCGGGAAACTGCCCAACCTGCTGGTGATGTCCAGACCCACATCGAGGAAATACCTGTCCATTTTGTCTTGCAAATCCTGCATGGAATGGAAGTTCTGGGCTTCCTTCATCTTTTGTTCCTGCACCACCGGGTCCGGGCTTATAGTTTTCCTGAGCAGCCTGATGAGCAATGTAAGCTTCTTGTTGACAATCTCCACCCCATCCTGGATGGTCGAGAGTCTACGCTCCACATGCTCCTAGTTGGCGGATGTAGTACCAGGAGGACCACTCGGGGAGGGTTGCTCCTTCTCCGTGTTCTGCTTATCAGCATCCTTCATGTCCAGGGCTTTCGCCAGGAGAGTTTTCATCCTCCAGCTTTCCGCTTTGGTGCGCACGAACTGGGTTGTTCCTTTCGCTGGGGTGCCCGGGTCGCAGATCCAATCGACCTCATCAGCAACTTTTCCTTCCTGCGTGGTTTCTTCTTCTTGCTTGACTTTAGCCTCAAGCTCAGCGATCTTCCATTTGCTTCTTGTAGAGGCCCTAGTGACATACATACTCTGCGCATTGCACAGATCCTGGGTAGCTCCCGCACATCTGCAACTGGAAGCCTCCATACAGAACTTATGCGCTCTGTAACTACACTGCTTAGTTTGATTTTGCTTGCTACTGATACTGGACGAGCTAAGGACAGAGGTAGTGAAATCCTCGAACCATCTCCCTGTTAAATAGATTGGAGCCTTGGTATGCTCCCGAGAATAGCTTGCCATAGGGGCAAGAGACGTGGTACTAAGGCAATTAATATTGGGGGTGTACACACGAATCCTGTAATCCTTTCTTGCAGGCGCAGTAGAATTCCTGAGTGATTTGCTTCTGAGCTCGGAGTGCTTGTACTTGCTTCTCAAACGGTTAATACAGATCACCTTGTGGCATGATCTTTGTTGATGGTTCCCATACTTGAATTTGCTTCGTGCTGAGCGCCGCCGCTTCTTCTGTCCAATCCTCCCGTAAATGTAATGGGGTGTCGGTTTATTGCTCCCGTTTTCTGTTTGACGGAGCCGGTAAAGAGGACCGTTACCGGTTAGGCTCGGTCGTTGGTGTTCACCTCAGAATTGAACAGTTCACCTCCTCCCAACAGTTGTCCCATCCACTTCCCTGACTGTCTACACCACAGTTTGCCAGGTAATCCGCCACCTTGTTTGCTCGACGTCGGATCGCCTGGAAAACAAGACCCTGCATACCGCCCAAGAGTTCCTCGATGCTCTCTGTGACCTTTGCTAATCTCCAGTGTTTGATTGCTTTGTTAGCTCTAATTCCTCTTTGTAATTTCTGCACAGTGGCAATGACCAGCGAGGAGTACCCCTCCGCAATTAAATTGTGGAAATTTCGGGACTTTGCGATTCTGAGGCCGTGTTCTAGGGCCGCAAACTCCATTTCATTGTTGGTGCTTTCTCCAAGCACTCTGTAGTAGATGTGCAAAATATCTCCCTTCTGATTGCGAATAACTCCTCCAATTCCAGCCGATCCAGGGTTGCCTCGTGAAGCCCCATCAAAATTCAATTTAAGCCCTCCATCCGGTGGACATTGCCAGGATTCGCGTAAGGAAGGTTGAGGGGTGCCTTGTGGCAAAATAGAGTGATGACCACATTCCTCCAGGCGGAAGTTTTTAAGAATTCGTAAGTCCAGAGCTGTAGGTTTTTCGTTGTCGTATGTTCTGCATTTAGTATGAATTAGTTGCTGGATATTGGATATGATGATGTCTTTTGAGAAATTGATGTTTCTATACTCATCTTGGAAAATCCTTTGGTTACGCTCCTTCCATATAGACCAGAGAAGAAATCCTGGAACCGATTTCCAGATGCTATTGACTCTTTGTGTGCCTGAAAAATTCGTTCTCCAATTTAGAATAGTATTGTGAATTGAGTCTAACTGCCGGTCAGAGATGCTAAGGAGGTCTTCCATCCATCTCCATAATTGCGTTGCCCATTCGCAGGTGTTGAAAAGATGGTTTAAAGATTTTGGTTCTTCAAGGCACATGGGGCACCGGGAGGGTCCAACAAAGCCTTTCTTGCGAAGATTGTCCCATGTTAGGGTCTTGTTTCTCATTAAAAGCCAAAGGAAAGTCCTAATTTTGGGCCATAAGAGATTATCCCAAACTTTGCTGCTCCAGGGCTGGATCTCTCCCTGTTCGTTCTTTTCTAAGATATTCCTGGCTTCTTTTAGTGAGAAATTTCCATTCCCTTTGAGACCCCATCTGAGTTTGTCATCCTCTTCCGTTTTCCTGATTTTTCTTTTTAGGATGCCTGCATTTAAAATCTGAGCTGTATGATTGTTGTCCTCTAAGTGCTCACTGTTGAAGTTAATCCAGTCCCTCCAATTATCGTCAGTGCTGTGCTGTTGCCAGTATTGATTAACCGTGTATTTGCCTTGAGCCTGATAAGCTTGCTTTATATTTAGCAAATCAGGAGAGTCGAGTTTGGGCAACTGTTGCCAGGCATCCTCCCAGAACAGTGCCAGCCTGCCATTACGAATTTCCCAAAAGTTGTTCTCCTGGACGAGATTTTTGTTCCGATTGGCATGATTCCATATAGGTGAGCCATCCGGGGTTTCCTGCAGTCTAATGAGGTCCTGAGTATCCCAATCTGGGACATATTTTTCTTTCCAGTGCTTGGCCCAGGGTAGAGTAGGGTTTTCAATCTACCTCCACCATAATTTGGCACCACAAGTGCGATTGATAACCTCTGGATCAACAAGATTCAGCCCTCCCCTAGATTTTGACATGCATAATTTATTCCATGCAACGAGAGCCCACTTTTTCTTCTCACCATTTCAGCTCCAAAGGAAAGATCGCTGGATATTTCTTATTTGTTGCAGAATCCCTTTGGGAGCAGGGAGTAAAGAGAGGAGATAATGAGGAATGGCTTGAAGGACGGCTTTGGTTAAGACTAAACGGCCGGCTAGATTTAGAGCTCGGAGGGTCCAGTGAGAGCATTTCTTTTTTAGGTTGGCGAGGATTCTTTCCTAGTGCTCTTTCTTCCAGGGTTTGAGAGTAAGAGGAGCCCCTAAGTACTTCGAAGGAAGGGAACTGATCCTGAAGCCTAGAAGCTGAGCTAGGTGAGATTGGACAGCAGGGTGGGTATTGAAAAAGAAGATAGTTGATTTAGAGAAGTTTATTTCCATACCTGAGGCTTGACTGAAAAGGTCAAGAATTTCCCTGTAAGCAACCGCCTCCTTCACTATGGGAGTTCCATGTAACATAGTGTCGTCAACAAACTATTGGTGCGTGGTGGCCCGGAGCGATCTTATAGGCTTGAGACCTTGTATTTTACCTTCCACTTGCTTCTTAGCTATGGTTCGACTGAGGCCTTCCATAAGGATGATGAAGAGGAAGGGTGATAAAGGATCCCCTTGCCTGATTCCTCTTGAGGGGGCGAAGGGATCAGAGGGAGCTCCGTTGATAAGGACAGAATATCTTGGAGATCTGATAAGAGCCATGACCCATTTTATCCAGGTACTGCATAAGCCAAACGCCTTTAGAACTGCCTCGAGGTACCTCCAGCTGACTTTGTCGTAGGCCTTTGACAGGTCCAGTTGCATAAGCATACCTACTATTTTCCTTGAATGCAAGGAATGGATCATCTCCTGAGCCAAAAGAATGTTGTCGAAAATCTGTCTGCCCTCCACGTACCTCGATTGCTCTTCCGAGATGATACCCGGGAGAATCGTTTTCAATCTTCTGGCTATTACTTTTGATATAATCTTGTATATGACGTTACATAAGGAAATAGGTCTAAATTTGTCAGGGGTTTTGGCTTCTTCAGTTTTGGGTATGAGGGCAAGAAAAGTAGAGTTGAGGGATTTGAGAATAGTTCCCGATCGTCTGGAATCTTCCACTGCCTCCCAAACATCCTGTTTAACAGTGCTCCAACACGCTTTGTAGAAATTAATAGTGAACCCGTCTGGCCCAGGATATTTATCATTGGGCATGCTTCTGATAGCTTCTTCTGTTTCCTCCATTGAGATCTTCCTGCATAGGGCCCAATTTTGGTCTGCAGTTATGATCCTCGGGATGGCTTCCGTCAGATCCTTGATAGATTTCTCCCTGTTTATATGAGGTTCCTGAGAAATCGACCTAAAGTGATCTGAAAGCTAAGCAGATATTTCATTATGATTTTTTAAAATTTCCCCTGTATCACTTTTCATTTCTAGAATTTTGTTACTACTTCTACGGTCTAGCGTTGATCTATGGAAGAATTTTGTGTTCATTTCCCCTTCTTTTAGCCATTGAATTCTTGATTTTTGTTTCCATAAGGTTTCTTCTTGAGCGCAGCGACTGTGCCATTGCTGCGAAAGAATTCTTTCCTGCTCCAAAGCTTCCGCACTGAGATTCCTTGCTATTCCTTGTTTGTGGATCTGCTCCAACTTATTCTCGAGAATTATCTTCTCCTGGAAGATGTTACCGAAGACAGTTTTGTTCCATTCTTTTATGTGTTGTTTAGTCAGTTTGAGCTTCCTTTGGAGATTGAACATCTTGGATCCACTGCCCTCCAAAGGTTCCGACCACCATTTCTTTATCATCTCCTGAAAATTTGGGTGGTCCAGCCAAAACTTTTCAAACCGGAAGGGTTTTTTCCTGGGGGTGCTGGAAACTTCCACCATGAGCGAGATTGGCCAATGATCC
>APFE030490205.1:52272-58862 GCA_000404065.3 Pinus taeda
GTCAGATATGGATGTTAAATTTGAAGAAGGTAAAGTTATTACCTTTTTGTGTTCCTTGCCCGAGTCTTGGGATCACTTTGTGACTTCTATCAATTTGAGCACAACCTAGTCTTTAGAATTTGATTTAGTTGTGGGATCTCTCTTATCTGAAGAAGTACGAAGGAAGTCTAGCATTGAAACTTCCATACCAGAGGTCGGTCCAAGGAAAGAGTGGAGAAAACAAGAAGTTCTTTAGTCAAATGTTAGTATTACAACAAACTAGGGCATCTCAAGAAAGATTGTTGGAAAAGAAAGGAGTTCTTTGAAAACCCAAAGAAGGAAGCAAATTAAGTTGAGCCAAGTATGACTGATGAAGTTTTATCTGTTGAATTAGGTATGGTAGATGAAGTTATGCATGTTTGCAATGTTTCTCAACATTATGTAAATTGGTTGTTAGATTCTGGTGCTTCTCATCACATGAGTCCGCAAAGAAATTGGTTCACTTCATAACAAGTTGTGAATGGTAGTTCCGTGTTTATGGGTAATAATGCATCTTGTCAAATTGTTGGGATGAAAAATGCCATAATTAAAATGTATGATGATGAAATTAGAATATTGACTAATATTAGACATGTACCTGAGTTGAGAAAGAATTTGATTTCTTTGAGAGTATTGGACTCCGAAGGTTACAAGTTTACAAGTCAAAATGGAGTGTTGAAAGTTTCAAATGGCACTCTAGTTGTTATGAAGGAAGAGAATATCGGAAACCATTATAATCTCAAAGGAAGTACTCAAGTCAGTGAGGCAAAGATTGTATCTGAGAAGGTAGAAAAATATGCTCGCATATGGCATCAGCAGCTGGACTACATGAGCGAAACGGGCCTTCAAGTACTAATGAAATGAAAATTACTTCCTAATTCGAAATCATTGAGTTTGTATTTTTACAAACATTGTGTATATGGAAAATAATGTAGATAGAAATTTAAAATAGAAAGTCATAATAGTAGAGGAATTTTGGACTATATTCATTATGATCTTTAAGGACGATCTCCTACAGTATCTTATGGAGGTGCATCTTAATTCGTAAATTTTATTAATGATTACTCCAGGAAATTTTGGGTCTATATGTTAAAAAGAAAGGTTGGTGTATTTAATTTCTTTAAATAGTTTAAAGCTATGGTTGAAAAAAAAACATGCAAATCAATTAAATGTTAAGAATTGACAATGGCGGTGAATTTACTTCCTTAGAATTTGAACAATATTGAAAGAATGAAGGGATTGTTAGACATAAAACTTTTTTCTATACTCCTCAGCAAAATGGTGTTGCTAAATGTATGAACCAAACTCTTATGGAGAGAGCCAGAAGTATGATTAGCAATGCTAACATGTAGAAAGAGTTGTGGGCAGAAGCAGTATCCACTGCTTGTTATTTAGTAAACAAATCACCTTCAATAGCTATTAACTGTAAAATTCATGAACAAGTTTGGTTGGGTCAGTGTTGTGATTATTCACATTTAAGAATTTTTGGCTGTGATGCCTATGCTTTTATTCCAAAAAGCATCGTTCTAAGTTAGAGCCAAAAACGAAATGTTGTGCCTTTGTTGGGTATGACTATGCGATGAAAGGAAAAGGATATAGGTTGTGGGATCCTTCTTCACATAATATAGACATTAGTAGAGATGTAACATTTGATGAATCTCCTCTTCTAAAATCTGATGTTGGAAAAGTTGAATAGGAACAGGTATCGCCAAATCAGCAAATTCAGCTGGAGACTCAACATTTTTTAGAAATTCAGAGGGAAGAAGAGACTTCTGAAGAAAAAGGTGAAGAAGATATAAAGGAACTATAGAAGTTCAGGAACCAGTTCAGCAACTAGTCACTCTAAGGGGGTCTACAAGGGAAAGAAGAACACCCAAAATGTATGAAGATTTTGCTTCATCTATTTTATTGATTACTAAAGATGGGGAGCCTTCTTGTTATCAAGAAGAAATGGATGATGTGGATAGTGAAAAATAGAAGAAGGCTATGGATGAGGAAAAGGATTCCTTATCCAAAAACAAAACCTATGATCTTATAGAACTTCCTAAAGGGAGAAGTGTTGTCGGATGCAAATGGGTCTTCAAATTAAGCGAGGGAGTGGTACAAGAAGTTTGACTCCTTCATGGTGAGCCAGAACTTCACTAAAAGTGAGTATGATCATTGTGTATACTTTAATATTTTCAATGGTATATCCATTATCTTGGTATTGTATGTTGATGATATGATTATTGCAAGCAAAAGCATGGAATAAATCAATAGGTTCAAGGCTCAGCTTTCTAGGAAATTTGATATGAAGGATCCTGGAGCTACAAAACATATCTTGGGAATGGAGATACACATAGATAGGAAAAATGGAAAGCTCTGGTTATCACACCAGAAGTATTAGGAGAAAATACTTGGAAAATTCGGTATAGACAATGTGAAACCTGTTATTGTTACTTTAGCTTCCCATTTTAATATTTCTTCGGGTTTGAGTCCTAGAAATGATGAAGAAAATAAGTATATGTCTTGTGTACCATATAAAAATGTGGTAGGAAATTTAAAGTATGTGATGGTATCTACAAGACCTGATATTTCACATGCAGTTGGAGTTGTCAACAAGTTCATGGAAAATCGAGGAGAAGAACATTGGCGAGCAGTGAACTGGGTGCTTCGGTATTTGACAAGCACAAGTGACCATTGTATCATCTTTAATGGCTATGGAGGCTTAGTATGAAGATATGTGGATGTTGATTATGCAAGTGATTTGGACAAGAGGAGATCTACTACAACATATGTCTTTACTCTTATAGGTGGAGAAATTAGCTGGATGTCAAAGCTTCAAGAAACAATTGCTTTGTCCACTATTGAAGTAGAGTATATATCTGCTTCAGATGCTTGTAAAGATGAAATATGGTTGAAAGGTCTACTTGATGAGCTTGGAAAGACACAAGAGAAAGTGAACGTATTATGTGATAGTCAGAGTGTTATTCATTTGGCTACAAATCCTTCTTATCACAGCAAGACTAAGCACATTGGTGCAAGGTACCATTTTGTAAGACATGTGATCAATGGCAGTAAAGTAGCTCTCAAGAAAGTCCATACACAAGAGAATCATGCAGACATGTTCACGAAACTAGCTTTAGTAGAGAAGTTGTGATGGTGGTGGGCTTCTCTTGGCTTGCAGAAGAGATGATGAATGGGTATGGGCGAGGGATTAGGAAAATTGTTGTCAAGGTGGAGATTGTTAAATAATGACAACAATTAATATTAATAATGTAATTATCTTAGTAAATATGGTTTTACCATTTAGACAGTTGTGTAACCATAGGGAGTTATGTAACGAAGTCTTTGTATTAAAATGATGATTGCCCGAGAGGCTTGATGTAATATTGGAGAGTCACTTTTTACCTAAATCAATACTTTTCCCCGTGGAGGTTTCCTTGACACATTGTTAGGATTTTACCACGTAAATTCTTTTGTTCTTGTTGTGTGATTCAGTTTATATTTCTTGTGTATTTCTTTCTTATTTATGTGTTAATGGGCTCAAATACCAACAGAAAAATTTTTTGTCTATGTTGAATATATGTCAATTGATTCAAGATTCAAAGAAGTAATTGATGTTTTGTATGTCTTACCAATTTTCTTTGTACTTTTTAGATTTGTGATTTTCCCCTTACGTTAGTGAATATAGACACATTTCTTTATTAATTATTGCGTGAGCATCTTCCCCTGAATTCCACGATTAATTTGAGCTTACAAAACTCTCCACTGAATCTTTGTTTCCCTTGTTCCAACTCATGTTCAATCATGTTTTTGTGCTCTATGGAGGGGTGAATTTCTTTGTACTTTGTCTAAGTTTCTGTAACAACTGTGTGGTTTTATACAATATTTATAAATTTCCTCACTGTAAAATATATTTTTTTAACTTAGACTCAAGTTTTTAATATAGTATAAGCTTGCAAATATATGCTCCAATTTGCTCCACTTTCAATAATATGACTACACTCATTTTCCATCTTAAATGTCAACGTTGAAATGTGCTCCACTTTCAATAATATGACTATACTTGTTTTCCATCTTAAATGTCATCGTTGCCTTATGAATTTTAATTATAAAATTTATGTATAATTTAAAAATAAATTAATATATATGGATGGCAAATCAAAATCTTTACTTATGCAAAATAAATTATATATTTATTAATATTTAGTTTATTATGGGAAAGGAAATCATTGGAAAAACTAAAATTCTCATAATCGATAAGGATATATCTAATTTAATATTTGACTAGTCAAATTATATAAGTTTAATTAATAAATCATTTAAAAGCATTTTTAAATAATCTCATTTCTAAATTAACTATACCTAAAAACTTCTTTTTAAATTATCAATTCATTTTAATAGAGAAATATAATTGAAATTTAAAATACATAAATTTTCAATGAAAGTTTTTTTTTTTTTAATTTCAAATAATTTTATCTTCACACATTATTTCAACCAAATAAACTAAAAACTTTAACACAATGCATTTCAACCAAATGAATTAAAATCTATAAACACACAATTCATGTATACAAATAAGCAGTGACATGCCACCACGCACTTGTTTTTTTATTATTATACATCTCAAAAGTGAAACTGTAATAAAAAAATTTACATGTAACTATTTTAGCTCCCTAAAGTTGATATAAAATTATGTTATTTCACATAAATAGAGAAACATTTTATTTTTCTTAGTATTTAATTTATGGCTAAAAATAAGAGTGATATATTTTTACCACATTTCCTACACACTTCATTGTTGCACAAAGAGGCTATGAGAGAGATGTTGTCAAGTAATGTTACAGTTAAAAATAATAAAATGATACTTACATTCAAAAATTAAACAAACAAACAAAAATATTAACAAAAATAAATCAATGTCCGTCGTAAATAAAAACACTTCAATTTCCTCCTTAATTATGCCTAAAGGCGTGTCTATTTTAGAATCAGGCTTTCGTAGTTTTAATTTAATTATCAATAATTAATAGGTAGATGGTAGAGGTTTAACCTTCATAGAATATTCTTATTAGTATACACAAATCAAACGCTAAGATTTATTTTCGAAGTAGTTATGCTTTTTTCCCCTTAAAATTCATTAATTAAAAAAATGTCATATGAAACCTTAAAATTCATTAATTAAAAAAATGTCATATGAACAAGTGTCATATGAAATAAGTTGTGGTTTTTTGGACATGTGGTAATAAGAAATCATGGAATTGGCCTATAGTATTGTAAGAAAGTTTATTTATAGATTAAGAATATCTATGATAATGTGGAGGTGAATCTTCATGGTTAAGAGTTTTGTTATATGTATATATGTTTTTTTTAGATGTATATATGTTTAACTAATATATTAATTATTTTTATCATTATTAATTATTATTATTGTTTTAAATAAAGTTATAATTTAGTTAATTCTTATGATTTGTATGCGTATAGCATATCTGTTTTGGAATAGGCATTACATATTTTTCTCGTAAAATCAGTAAAATTATGTTACAATCAAAAGTGGTAACATACATCATTGCTTGTCCTTGCTAGACCAATAACATAAACCGTTGAGATTACAACAAGATGATGGAGCTTAGTGAAAAGAGTCGCCTTCACTAAGTGGGCCCCCAGGCAAATTATGGCGCAAGTTCTATTTTTGGATCACAGCAGGGATGATCACAGCAGGAGTGATCAAAGTCTATTTTTAGACTGGTTGTCAAAAATAGAAAAGTCAAATATTATTGTCTTATAATAATATTTAGACTATAAAATTCATCTTATTCTCTTAGAGCACTTCGGTTGAGCTACAGATGTGGCACATGCAGCTGTCAGAAGGAAATATGCTTTCTTTGTGGGTTAGTTGAGTTGTTGCATGCATGACTTCAGTTAGAACTCAATCAGTTGAGTTTGGTGGAGTTGATTGTGGAGTTGATGGAGTTGTGTTCAGTTTGACTTGGTTAAACTAGTTGTAATTATTCTAACTGCAAATAGACTAATGATGAGTTGTTAAACTAATTATTAACTCATAATGCAACTAAATAATACATCAGTTAACTCAGTTGCATGTCAGTGCATGTTCAATTCAGTACGGACAGGTGTTAGAGGATCAAATTGCTATCAGTTGTGACTATAGTGGTGCACGAGGATTTGCACAATCAATGAGATTGAGTTATGCCAATGAGAATTGGCCAATACCAACAAGATGATGGAGCTTAATGAAAAGATTCGCCTTCACTAAGTGGGCCCGCAGGAAAATTATGGTGCAATTTCTATTTTTGGATCACAGCAGGGATGATCACAGCAGGAGTGATCAAAGTCTATTTTTACATTGGTTGTCAAAAATAGAAAAGTCAAATATTATTGTCCTATAATAATATTTAGACTATAAACTTTATCTTATTCTCTTGGAGCACTTCAGTTTGAGCTACAGATGTGGCACATGCAGCTGTCAGAAGGAAATACACTTTCTTTGTGGGTCATTTGAGTTGTTGCATGCATGACTTCAGTTAGAACTCATTCAGTTGAGTTTGGTGGAGTTGATTGTGGAGTTGATGGAG
>APFE030490212.1:0-23719 GCA_000404065.3 Pinus taeda
TTAATTTTATAAATTACTAATAGTAATTTTTAAGCTCCAGGTTTATGATAACCCATGGTATTGACCCATGGTATTCATGTGAGCATAGACTATTTAAAGGGGAAATTCTATCTTAGATCCATCTGAATTCTGGGTCTACCAAGTGCTCAGAGGGATAAATAGATTTCATCCCCCTAAGAGTGGTAGATGTGGAGTTAAGATGGATATAGGTTGGTTTTTATGATAATGAAGATATTAAATATACTTAGGAAATTATATTGTAAAAATTGAATGGTTAAAGCATAGACATTTGGACAAGTATATTTGTATACTTTTGTTTTAAACTGAAACAAATTCAGGGCTAAAAGGAATGGATTGATTGCACTAGTCATCCTTCTATAACTTTCCAACATATGCTAGAGTAAACAGATAGTAATTTGGGTAATTTTTCTAATTGCAAACGGGAACATACTTGTGTATTGGCAGGGTGCTTATGAGGTCCCTAGAAGTGGAGTAAACATATTGTAATTTGGGTAATTTTTCTAATTGGAAACATGAACATACTTGTATATTGGCAGGGGGGTTATGAGGTCCCTAGAA
Organism: Pinus taeda; assembly: GCA_000404065.3. Lineage (NCBI taxonomy): Eukaryota > Viridiplantae > Streptophyta > Pinopsida > Pinales > Pinaceae > Pinus > Pinus taeda. Next base: position 580 of record APFE030490212.1, read on the forward strand.
GTGATGAATTTGAATTTTTCTTGGTTTATATATAGTATTAGGTTTTTTCTCATGCTTTCTATGAGTGGCATGGGTGAATTTTATCTCACACCCACTAGGTTATCGATATGTAATTTTGGTAATTTTGATTTCAAAAGATATTTTAAAGAAATGCAATGATTTCATTTGTGTATTCAATAAACACAAGATTTTATAATTAAGTAAAATATTCGCCATGCCTGGTGAGAGATTCGCCAAAAAACTATATATACATATCATATTATTGATAAAATCGCCTTCCATTTTTCCTATATACCATGGAGATTCGCCCATTTATTATACATGTAAATTTAGGGGGGGTTCTTAAAATTTTCCCTAATTAACTCTGTCAATGATATTTGGCCATCCGTCCAAGTTATTTTTGAACAAATTGATTTGATAAAGCAGGCTACAAAAGCCATACAAAGGGTCAAAGCAGAAATTGGAGACATGCCAAAGGAAGCTACAAGGATCATTCACTTCCTCATCTCCAAGAGCAAGCATGAGCTGCAAGAATTAGAGAGATCTGACAGAATAGATACAATTTTGGAAGTGAAAAGGGTCCTCACCAAGAGGAATTTGATGTTGAACCTAGAGGATAAGTGCCAAACCATGCAGTTGGACATTGATAGATTTATGATCAAATTTGAAATTTTGAGACAAAAAGGTTTACCAAATCCCTTGGTAATAAATGATAAGCTGATGACATAGGAGGACTATAACAGGAAAATCTGAGAAGTGGCCAGAGATTAGGTGAATACTTCATCCATGAAGGGAATACCTACTAGCAAAGTATTATATCAAACTTTTGAGAATTGATTTTACCTCCAGCATGAGGTAAAACACATTTTGGTTAATAAGCCTACTTTTGCCAAGTATACAGAGGCAGATGAGATTTTCAGGAAAATGATCAATATCTAATTACCAGATGTTGAGACATGGGAGAAAATAAATGATTCATTGTAAAATGTACAGTAAAGGTAAAAAGGCACAGTAAAAGGATACTGACAAGTCAGCCAATTCAAAGTGTATCAGGTGAAAGTGTATCAGTGAAAGATCGGAGTGAATAAAGCATCCAGCGTGAAGAGGAAACAACAAAGCACATATTAAAGTGCAAAATATCAAAGATTAAAGCCAACGCAACCTAATAAACAGGGACAGCAAACATCAGTTCAATAGATGTCTCTATCGTCTTGCATGAAGATTTTTCTTTCTCCTAGATTAGTTCCCAAGACAGTTTGGGATATTTTGTAAAATATTTTTGTATAAATACTTCATAATTTGAAGTATTGAGTGTGGATTGTTATACATTTGTAAAGTTATTTTAATCATAAACCTACAGGTTATTGTACCAATTTTCAAGTCAGCAGAGTGGAGCAAGTAATAAAGAGATTGTATTATAGGATTCAAATGTAGAGTTATTACAATGAAGTATTTTCTTTGTCAATTTGTTACTCTCTTATGTTTTGCACAAAGTTAAATGTTATCTAAAGTTGAATGAATTAACTGGAAATTTATCTCAAACTTTGTTTAAGTACACTTTGTTTTCCACAGTTAATCATTTACATGTTTTCCTCTGATACCCAGATCTGAGAATCCTTAATTTCTCTCCCATCCCAGTTGACCTCTTTCACTTTCTTTAAAATCCGGCCTAAGGAATGCTTAATTTCTCTTTGGATCCGATTGAAAACCACTTCACCAACCAGCCTTGAGATCTGAAGCAACTTTGTAATCTTGCCCTGTAGACACTGTTTTTAAAGCTTGATCCAGTCATGTTTGTATGACACTTGACCCCATAGCCCAATGGTAAAAAGACAACCCTTTTTCATCTAAGTGATCCCACCACCAAATCTAAATCAAAACCCAAGCACAATCATACTAGCCTAAAATAAAAACTAAACAAAGTTAAATCAAAAAGAGAGAGCCCTCTCTGAGATTAGGAAGGCTAAATCCTAATGTCCGAAGTTGGTTTGTTGTTACCTCTATCATTTATTTTTCTAACAACTTAGAAGAAATTTTGGAGTGATAACACCAATAACCATCTAATTTAGGGATGGCAATATTTTGTAATGGATATGACCATACCTTATATGCCACAACTCACAATTATTAATATCCAAATGTACTAAAGCTTGAGGAGGAGTTAGAAATATATACAACCTTCCCTCATGAATCTCAATTGTCCTTGCATTTTCTATAACATATCCCTTTTCCCATACAACTACTTTTCCATCAACAAAAGCTATCATGTCTCCTTTATCTTCTAAACAAGAAATAGAAAACAAATTATTTTTCAAACCTAGAACATAGAGGATGTTTTTGAGATGAGTGTTCCCTCTGGACTCCAACTCAATGGATGTAGATCCATTCCCCTTGACCGAGTAGCTACTTTTGTCTCCAAGTTTTTGTGACAAGATCTTCCTTTAGATAGGGTTTTGAGATGTTCATGTTCACCTGTCATATGCCTTGAAGCTCCACTATTAATTACCCACATGTTTTCATATTCAAATGAACCTGTAAGTGTTGAATATAGACTTCCATCCTTGAAATACTTACTTAGATTAGAGATGAATTTTTTTATGTATCCTTTGATGGATTCAAAGAGACTCATAAGAGCCTTGAGAACGACCTTCATGTATCATTCCATTGAAAATGAGAGAGAGAAGATAGTTGCAACTAAATTGTTTTTCAAACAAGATTGTCAATAAAATGTGATCTTCAAGCTTCCTTCCTTCACTTTAGCTTTGAAACCATGTTGAAAAACCAAGTGTTGGATAGATTAAATCTTGATTCCTATTACTTGATAATTACTTGTGAATATTAGCCATCTTATTTTGAATTTATGTTCTCTTCATCAAACAGTTATACAAAAATTCAAAGCATAAATATCACAAAGAGACAAAGAACACAAGGAATTAGGCTCCAAGCCAGGGAAAAACCCCACAAAGGGGAAAGCCCAAATAATCCTTCTCTTATAGAATCGAATCAAAATGAGATATCCAAGACCCAAGACAAAAGACCAAGACTGTCACAAAGTTCCCATGTCAACCCTCCAAGTCACCTCCAACAAAGTCAAAGTCAACGCTAGTCAAATCTTTGAAATTTCAGTCAAACCATAGAATTTTTGGACTTGCAATAGATGGCTGAATTTCAGCCATGTAACAACCTTAGAAAAATCATAGAACCTTCGCATGTGTGATCAGAATTAGGGAAATAAAGTTTGATCTTATCTCTCCTTTGACTTTTGTTGATTTTTCTTCCTATGTTTACTCATAAATCTATGTGTGATGATGAGTGATGATTGACTCTCCAAGTGGTCGAATTGAATTGTATGTATAGTTTTTCAAGAGGGTCGAAAAGGTGCCACATAGGTCGACTAGTCAAGGAGGACCGACTTGGTCTTTATGATGACATTTTTTACTTTTGACTCAAGATAAAAAAATCATTTTCTTTTCTTACAACAAGTCCAAATGGGACTTAACTCAAACAAATTTCTTTTGACTCCTAAAATATTCGTTTTGACTCAATGTACCCTACAAGCATGAAGAACATGTTTTACTAGAATAATAATGATGACAAAAAATACATTTTATTACATTATGAAGATCGACATTAAAAAAAAATATAACAAAAGGTTGGATGATTGCTAATTGAGAGGAATATGAAAGGGACAGTGAGCTTTATGAACTTACAATGTTGAAAATTCTCCCTCTTTCATTCTTTGAAACCTTCTTTTAAATGTTGATCATGTTAGTGCCTAAATCTACCTCAGGCTAAGAAAGGTAGGATCTAGGATAACATCAAACCACGCTTAACCTGGTAGCTAGCCCTACCAAGTCGGGAGAGGGCTCTCTCCTTGTCAATCTCAGCAAAATATGATCAATAAGACTTGAAATGACTGATGTGAAGACTGATTTTAGGCTAGGTATGTGTGCAGAAGAGTTTCATTAAATTTGATGATGTTTTGTTGGCTCAAATGTGAAAGGCGGATTTGGGATCCGGGGAATGAGGCTCAGTTTTGCAGAGATCTCTATGGGGCGAGCTAGGCAAATGGTTGGTACTTCAAATTGAGTGAGATGGAGATATTTTAAATGGGTGAGGAGCTAAAGAGGGCAAGAAAGTCTCAGTGATCATCTTCAAACAGCTGGAAACATAAATAACTAAACAAACCCTAGGTAGAGCACTACAAATCACTGAATTCTACCTTTATCCTTGTTTGATTTAGTTAAAATGAAGCAAATATAAATGATGGCATACATAAAATACATGTAAACTTACAATTACAGAAGGAAACACAATACCAAATCAAAATTCCACAAGAATCCCATACAGTGCTGCAAACCCTGGTTTATTCCTTAGCCAAACTCCTGAAATGAGTATACAATGAAGCTCCAAGCTTTCCCAAAAATCCAACCTTCTACCAAAATCCAACCCCTACACTATAAAATTCATAAAATATATACATTTTCTCATCCTTGTACTAAGGGAAATGAGCTCAACCATTTTCTTCAAAATAGAATCAGTTACATTAAACTTGGGCTGAATTTCTGAAAATAGGTGTTGAAGATGAACTCGTATTTCCTAAACCATAGCACCTGTTACAAAAACGAAAGAGGTTTTAGATAAGTTCATGTTGGATAAAAATCTCTCTCAAATTTGGAAAATTTGTTTCCAGTTTCTCGCAATCTATTCCACAAAATCATCTCTAAAACAAAAAATCATTAAAAATTTAAATCTGTGAAAATGAGCTGTAAATATCTAGTCACATATCCCAATTCGTGACACCTGTGAATAAACTGAAAGAGATTTTTTTTATATGGCTCATGGTTAACAAAAACCTCCTTGGGGTTTGCAAAATTACTTTCCACCTACTGTAAAATGGCCACGCACTAAAATGACTAAAACAGTCAAAAATATGAAAATGTTGCTTTGTTTTAATGTGGGCTCCAAATATCACTTTATATCTCCCACATAGTAGCACCTATGCATAAACGGAAGGAGGTTTTTGTTATTTGGTATGTGATGAACAAAAACCTCTTTCACTTTTGAAAAATTCCTTACCATTATTTCAGAAATTTATTTTGTACTAAACTTGTCATTGTGTGCAGCAACTCACCTCAAAACATGCATAACCAAGAATCACTCATTCATTTCGACCATATCTTCTAATCCGGGAGCCAGTTATGGGAGTGTGATATACCGTTGGAAAGATTTTTCCGAGCTTTTTCAGATGGACACACTTGTGACATGTTTTGTGCTAAACATCATGTGCAAAACATCTAACAAAATCAGACATAGTAAGAGCTCATGTTGATCCCTGGTGACAAGCTGCGAAGACTGGAACTAACAAATCATTTGGAGGAACTCTAATTGTTGTAATTATTTTTTGATGTTCAAGAATTATTGCACCAAGAAGTGCTCTACAACCCTGTATGGAGGCGATTTTGTAGTGGCATAAATGTTTGTAAACATTTAACATAATTATTAAAAAATAGTTAGTAATGTAATGTTGGCTCTAACAAAATATAATAATGTATAAATATAAAAACCAATTACACAAATCACATGTGACATTTTCAATTCTAGGTCAAAAAGGGAGTTCAAAAGAAAAATTTTGAAATGCATGAAATTTCAAATTAGGTATAAAGATTTAGAGAAAAATTATGAAACACGTGGAATTTTAATTTTGCAAAACTCATGTAATCTTATCAAATTCTATTTCTTTTGGTAAGTTGCAAAATATAGTTCTCGATAAAGAGTTATGACTTTAATAAATTTTCATACGAAAAATATTTTCCTCTGAATGAGGTCCATTGATGACTTTACCTGGTTATTTTTCCTAATAGATGTAATAAATTCAATTAATGGGACGATTACCCCCTGTGGTTAGTGGAATATATTTTTGTCATGAAATGCTCCTTAAATTCTCTCATGTTTGTGTGTATTTTATGTTTTTGTAACTTTATTTGTGGCAGAATGGAGTAGGAAAGACATATAACTTGAAGGTAAATTATTCTATTAGTTTACTTTTGCTAAATGTCACTACTTGAATTATTTCTTTCGAAATCAAGTAACTGACGTGCTTATAGGTATGAATAATATGTAAATTGAACTAGTTCAATGTTAGAAAAAATATCAACACATTCATTTGGTTATTTTATAGGGCATAATTTTAGGGTATTGCCAAGCTTTGTGCTTCTTTTCCATTTGCACAGAGTTACTATGAATTTAATTAAACTTTTTCCTTTCTTATTTTTGAAGTGGAAATTCAGCGGTTCAAAGATTTCGCTACGCCTTTGTCATTTGCACAAAGTTACTTTATGAAATTAATTAACCTTTTTCCTTTTGTTGAGTCGTAATGTAACTATGTCAACATTTTTTAAATGTTGGGAATAATAGTAATAATCAATAAATGGCGGTCATATTTTAATTAATTTCAAATTAAAATTATATGTAATTTAAAAATGTAATGTAATGTTAAAATGTTAAAATGCAAAATGTAATTAATGTAATGTAAGATGAGCTACAATTTGATAGAAAAGAAATTGGTTTTGTCTTGTAATGTATAAGTTAACTCTATTGTTTCTTAACAGATTATTTCTTTTATATTTTATTGGTATATTAAAAATATATTTATTATTATTCCAATATGTTATAATAATAATCATCTCTATTATAAGTATTATTATCTTAGACCTTACATATATTATTGATTATACAAAGTGACAATTCTCGATCATGTGGATGGAGGGAGAGAGAGGGAGGGAAGAACAAGGACACAGAGAGATAGAGGTCAAGAGAGAGAGAGTGTGTGTGTGTGATGGATGGGGGGGAGAAAGGGAGAGAGAGAGAGAAGGAGAGAGGGAGGGAAGAAGAAAGGCATAGAGAGAAATGTGGAGAGAGAGAGACGGACAGGCAGTGAAGGAGAGAAAAAAGTGGGAGGGAAGAGAGAGAGAAGGAGAGAGATAGAGAGTATGTTTGGGGGGTTGGGATAGAGATACAAAGGGAGATAGGAGTTTATAGATGGAAGAGGGGGGAAGAGAGAGATAGAGAGGGAATGGATATATTATAATATATATATAATGGAGAGACAGAGTGTGTGTGTTTAGGGGGGTGAAATAGAGGGAAAAAAGGAGAGATGGAGGGAGAGAGAGGGGCAAGAAGAGAGAGATAGAAGGGAGGAGGGAGAGTCAGAGAGAGAGAGAGAGATTATATAGTATTATATAATATTGAACATTATTAACCATAAAGGAAGAGGAAGTAAGGCATTGAAAAAAGATAAAAGAAGTTGGATTTAGAAAGGCGTGAATATTTTTCCTTTTCATTGAAATAAATTCACTAATTTCACTGTAGATGTTGATTCCTAATCCTATTTGATCGATTGCACTGGATGCATTGATTTCAATCTGGTATTTGATTTCTAATCATATTTGATTTCTTATACTAGCAGCATTGATTTCAGTTTATATGTTGATTTCTAATCATATCTAATTGTTTCCACTGAATGCATTAATTTCAATGTAGATGTTTATTTCTAATCATATTTGATTGCTTGCACTAGATGCATTAATTTCAATGTAGATATTGATTTCTAATTTTATGTATCTAAATGTATGATGTACACTAATTTCAAAGTAATTAAATTAATAGTATACATTGATTTCATGTAAGAACAATAAAAATATTTACTATTTGTAATTGACTACATTCTTATTACTCACATTTTCTATTATTCAACATTGTTAGTACTTTGCATTCAAACGGGGTAATAGGAAACAACTACCACTGAAACTAACTTGGGATTTAACACTCCATAAGTCACAATGATTGACTATGGAGAAAGTTGCTATTGATTTTGGAGAGAAAGAGAGACATGGTATGACATTTACTACAATATCTCAAGTTAAAGATTAGAATGGTCTATGATTTCAACCACCCTTTTCATATGATCAATGAAAAGATCGCAAAGCTAACAAGTGTGACAATAAGAACGGTGGAAGAAAATAGTTTGAGATTGATCACAATGAAGAGTATTTGTAATTGATTACATTCTTATTATTCACATTTTCTATCATTCAACACTGTCACATTGTCACTTTGCATTCAAAAAAAAATCATTATTTTTCAACATTCAAGTTATTAACAAACTTTATCATCTCAAAAAACTAAGGTAACTAAGAAAATTTAAAATTAGAATGACTATATTATTTTTAGATATATTTAACATATTTAAAATGAGTAGAATAATTAGATGCTAAATAAATTTTGTGTGACTGTGCACGACTGAAACCAACCTAGATCCATCTTAACCCCAAACCTATCAAGCGTCGAGAGGGATCAATCCCTCGAGAAGCAAACCTTTCATCAAGTTTTTCACTCAAAAAAGAGGTTTTCCCCTTGAGATATTTGATCCCTCTCGGTGCTTGATAGATATGAGGTTAAGATGGGTCTAGGCTAGTTTAGGATCAATTATTTTATCTAAAACATCTTTTAACCATTGTTAAATATACTCCCATAATGGTTTCACTGTGATATCATGCTTATCCTGAATGTCAAACATCTTGTCATAAATTTATTTTTATTTAAAACCTAATTGATGGATAACAATTGTTTGATCCTCTTTTTTGTTAATTAAAAGAATTAACCATTTCTTACTTTCTTGCGGAGAGAATTTAGTGAGGCTATTGAATTCATTGGCCTAAAAAATTGTCTAGTTGTTTTTCATCCAGTCTTTAGTACGTAGTATGGAATTCATTCTCAAATATGGGTACTCCAATTATTTTGTCACATGAACAAGTTCAAACAACAATTTAGTTCTCTTTGTACTAATGGTATTTCATTTAGAAATAATTTCACAAAACATTAACACTTTTAACTACCATGCTTGTCATTTCTTGAGTCGATTCTTGTATAATAACATCTCGTTTAATGAGGACATGCATAGTATTAATTTTTACTAAATTTGACACCAACTAGCCATAATATCCCATGTAGAAAAAATTGATTCATTGATAATTGTTGCAGTTTAGATATGAAATATGGATAGGAAATTTATGATTAATAACGATATCAAGCAAAATGTGTGAAGAATGTAATAGAAATTAAACTTTAATTGGCCTCAAAAGAAATACTTATGTTGGATCCATGTTTGAAGAAAAGTACAAAAGTGCAATTTGAGTGATGTGCATGACAATATGGTGATTGCGAAAATGCGGGATGGGAATGCAGTAGGTTATGGATTTAGTTCCCTGCACCTTGTAAGTCATAAAATAAACAAAGTGTGGAAAAGGGTTAGAGATAGGGTAACACAAGCCCCTACATTTTGTCCAAAAAAATGACTTAGTGTTCTAAACTTGTAGGGCTTGGACAATGCGAGGACTCCAAATGCAGAGGTAAAGGGTAACATTCCCCACTATTGGAATGAGAAACCAAATATGAAATATAAGCATGAATTGCTTTATTATTCACAAATATGTACATACAAATACATTTTTCATGATTGTTAGATTCATCTTCCAAGGTCTCTTGGACTCCCCATGATGGTCCACCTTCCACGTTATAATCCTTAGAAAATTAGGTGTCCAACATTCCCCCCTTAATCTGAAGGGGTGTATATGAGTCCAAGAAGAGAGCTATAATACAAAAATGCAAAAATTCATGATAGAAATTGGCCAAATGTGCTCTCTGAAATGATGTTATGAGGTGGGAGAACTCGGGGTCCCAACTGGTTGTGGTTTAAGGATGACCACCAACATGAGAAAGCTTGATGCAGTTCCTAGAACAATTCCAAATCTAGCTAGAAGCTAAATTCTTATGTTGGTGGAAGTGGTCCATAATGCTTTGAAAGGTGGTTTTAAGGAATATAACAAACCCAAAAGACGGGGGGGGACCATTAAGGTATCAACCAAACTTAAATGCTTGATTCAGTTCCTGGAACAATTCTGAATTTGGAAAGAAACTAAAGTCTTGTTCTAGTGGAAGTGCTCCCAGATATTGGTTTGAGGATGACCATAAACTGAATCACACTCATAACTTTGACTCTGGCTAAAAATTTGATTTTGGTTTAGGCTTGAGGCTTTGGTTTTAGTTGTTTCTCAGGCTCTTCAAAACTGGTATTTGATCATCAATTACCCCTATCAGATACAAGGTAAGAAGATGATACTACTATTGCTCAGGCTTGCTTGTACATGCTTGATTGATAAGGCTTCAAAACTTGAAGTCTCACTGTCAATCCCCTCTTATCCCTTACAAAATGAAGGGATGAATATGTTTCTAGAGTGCTCACATGGATGAAGATCAAAACCCATGATCCTCCATGCGAGAAACTCAAGAAAGGTGTTGGTTTCTTTAGAAAATGCATCCATTTACAATGCAATTGCACTAGAAAACTTATAAAAAACACCATTTGCAAGTTATCATTATTATGTTGTTTTGACTTATGTCCAATAGTGGTCTGGGTCTACACATCATTAATAGTAAAGTAGGAATAATAAAAAAATGGTGAAGGATGTGACAAAAGTTCTACTAACTTTGGAAAAATACCAACCTCAATTACTATATGAATGTTTAAATTAGGGCCATCATAAATATATGATCACACGCATCTGCTAATAAACATCATCTTGCAAATGAATAATCCATAGCATGGCAGGGAGAGCATAGCTCACATTTTCCTTCATTAGAGATCATCATCAACCCATTCACATTCCCAACATTACAAAGTTCATTAATTAAAACATTATATAACAGTGCATCAGCAAAAATTCCCTTTATCGACATTTCATCAAAAACAAAACTCTACCAACCTCCTTTAGTTTCCCCACACAACATAGCCCATGCATCAAAATTGAATAACTAATCAAATTGGGTCACATATTCAATACAAAACCTAATTTTCATGTTAAAAGCTACAAAGGTGCATTTTAACCAACAGTATATATTCTCATCTTTCAGAAAAATCAATATGAATAACCTAATGACACATTCATGCATTCAATATTTTCATATTTTCTTTTTCTTATTGGTTGGGGCTTGGCCTTTTCTCGTTGTTCCTGGTGATGGAAAATGTGTAGGGCCTACAGTCGCATTTGGCCCTACTTCCTCCTCCTCGATGACTATGGGAATTTCTAGCCCTAGAGTCGAACATGAAGGTTAAGTAACTACAACAAGGCCTTCTTCGATGGCGGATTGAGAAGCCACTTTGTAGGAAAACCTTTTGTTGGAGTAAGTGATCGCATTCAATGTGTTGGGAAAGGGCTCTTTTATGTATGTATAAAGCTCTATTTGACATCTTGTTGTTTATTTGCTTGACTACAAGACCCAAAAGATCATCATGTTGGAAACAATGTTAATGCTAAGGGGGGGTTGAATCAATATAAGGCTAATTTTTAATTTTATGTTGATTATAATTTTACAATCAAGCTTAACATTCATTCATGTGTGAAACAACCATCATATCATATACTAATAATACAAATCAACCATGAATACACACACCATGGGCAACATACAAATAAGACACAAATGTTTAACATGGAAACTCTTCCGGGAGAAAAAACCACCAAATCTTGTTTGTATTATGATATAAAACATGAGTTCCTACTCTATTTACATCAATATTTTTGAACCACCACTCACAGGAAGCACTGACTCCCTTAGATTGTTTGCTATCACCCACTAGCAAGAAGCATTGACTCCTTCCTTTTGTATACACTTTGTTAGCTTACCATGAAGCACCAACTTCATGGATCTATGCAAGAACCCACTTGCAGGAGGAATTGACCTCCAAGCTCTCTTCAAACACCCACTAGATGGAAGCTTGAATGCCCTATTTTGTAGGCTCCAACCCACACTCAATATGGAAATCTATACTCTCTGTTTCGACAGTCACTTAGCCTGATTTCAGCTCTGCATTCACCACTTCTTGAACCTTTGTTCTCTTCAGCATCCTTTACTCATACACATCCCACACATCACTCTTTCTTTTGCTCACTCTACTCACCCTATAGCAGCATACATTAAACTCTCAGCCTTTATACACTCAAAATATCATCTCGTGGCCCCTTAGTTGTTACACAGGCACTCTCGGCCTCTTCTCAATAGCACAGTCTCACACACATATCTCTCACCTCAATTCACTACTAAGTTGCATACCCCCTAGTTGCACAATTGCAATCCTTGGTTTTGTTCATATGCAACATAAAGAATTATGTTGACCATTATTTCATCCACAGTGCCCGAGAACATACTCTAGCATGGCTCTCCATCATATTATTGCATCAAATTACTTGGCCACTGCAACAAAATTAACTCAAACAATGGGCACCTGAGTGTTTCTCATACTAAGAATTTAGTCTCATTCTACCTACAGACTCAAAAAGTACCACTGAATTGAGTTACGTCTAATAAAAATTTTGAACATCAGACTAACACTCCATTATTGTTCTTTAAGGTTCACAGGGCTCAAGGAGTACATCGACATGGCTCTTTGTGTTATGATCTTATCACAGTACTCCCAAGGCCATTTATTTTTTTATCTTTTTGTGGCATGAGAGAAAATTCAGGTTTTTCTTGATTGGTTTGATCATGTCACTCCATAAATTCTCTCTGTAAATCATCATCCTCGCTGCCTTGCTTTTATGTTCTGGTTCATTCATTGATGACCACAACCATGTCTCTAAACCACTAAAATTTTTGGAAATGTCGATAAATGTATCACACAATGTTGAAATGGCTATCAACCCATTCAAGCCCGCATAATCCATAATTACCAAGTTCTACATTGTTTACATGTTCATAAGACCAAAGGCTTAAACATGGGCCCAAATGCTCAAATGATGACTATAGATCCGTTTGGACCTGAGCGCTTTATATAAGTCTATGGCCTTTGTTATACACCCAAAGAACTTTTACATAAATCTCGATCCCAATATCTATATATATATATTTGTGTGTATGTGTGTGTGTACGGCTAATATAATACTACAAAATTCTTGTGCCCTAGCTCTTCTTGCCGCTACAAAACTTGGTGTTGGTGCTTAATGCTTGGCCCTTGGCTTCTTCTCCTTGTGCTATTTCATAAACACCTCTGAGGTCCAAGGATCGAGATGAGTTGTCCTGTGGGACCACCCATTTCTTTCAAACACCAATAAATGACAAGTTGGACCACATTGTCTCTGACAACTACCATGTTTCCCATTGTTGAGTCATCCCGATGATCCTCCTCTATGCTCGCTTAAAAACTTATGGGATCAAACCTATGGGACGTCATTCTTACATCATCTTTGTCACATGGTTCCTCCAAAGTGTGGCACATGTCACCTGGATTTGAACCAATAGGGCACCCAAAAACACTGAATATTCCTACCATGTGTCCCCCTATATGTAATGTTGATGTCATTATTGATCAACGAGATGTTGCCATGTGTCATGTCAGAGAGGAGAGAGAAAGGGTCTCAACCATTGGTTTTGTGTTAATTTCCTTTTTTTATTTTTTATAAGAGTCCTGGCATTTCTCAATGTTGCAAATTTCCTCTTTGCGCCACGTTGCCTAGCATTGCTCCATCCTGGGCCTAAATCTTTGTTTCTTAAATTGAAAGTTTCGGGGTAGCCTCTCTAAGGTTCTCCTGCCAGGATTGCCTCATCCTCGGCTTTGCTTTCAGCCAATAATAATGCTCCCCATTGCTCATCTGTTGGCCATGTTTGCCCAGTCCTTTGAATAGCGGCTATGCCATCTTCTTCGTGGTGTTCAGAAATTTTTCCAATATAAACGTGTGTCAAAGGTTCTCTAACTACTTTAGCTTTGTATTCTTCGACTTTGAGGGTCCTCAACTTTGACTGCTCATAAATTTCAATCCAGGAGGCCATTTCTGAACTTCCACATACTACTAGAAATCTCTTTAAAATCTATATCCATTTGAGTGGGTTCCAACTAAATTTTAGATGATCTTCCGTACAATAAATGGCTCCAAAGTCTCTACGCCTTTACAAAATAGCTCCACCACTATAGTTCACCAATTTTCTTGGAAACGTTTGAGCTTTGCAACACCTTTGTCATACATGTGTTGATCTTCCTTCTTCTTACAGTCTTCTCTGGGTTTCCAATGCATTACTTTTGATATGGATACAACATCATTGAAAATCCTTTTCCAACATCCTCCTTATGCCAACAACACCATTGTCAGCAACAACATATCAATACATGACGTCATTTGCTTAACATCAATGAGAACCTCCTTGACAACATATGGATGCCTCTCATCATCTTTATTTCCTTTTCCATCAATGAAAACACCATCAACGTTTTCTTTTCCATCAAATACAACATATTTGCAACACTAATATCATAGGTGAAAATGTCATTGGACAAGGATATTTTCCATACTTCACTTGACAAGAATCATTGTCGTATATTATTGAACATTAGGGTACATAAAGTTGTTCAAATAAGATTTAGTTATCCCCCAACAAACCTTAGAAAGGCCTCATAATCATCATGCCTTATTTCTCTTTACAAGGTACTGAACTAAGGGCATTTCCAAACTAGTTATACCATCCCATTACACATGTATATAAACTGTTGTACAAATTGCCCAACCTAAAACTCAACAATCGATAAATTCATTAACACATAAATCAATAATATACCTATGAAACACTTCGACCTATGCACAAAACTTATGAGATGATGACTCTCTTATTAGGTCATCCTCTAACGTTATAGATATGATCCCAATATAGCCTAAAAATCCTCGAATCATTGTGTTGATTGAGCCCTTATTTCATGTTTTGGTAGGTAACTCTACCTCTATTTATTGGTCTTCTCCAAATTAGATTTGTACCTAACTAGGGCTCAAAATTCTTGAGGCATGCATTGGAACTCTGGACTTGTTCTCAAGATAAATACACCATCAAACTTACATATAACTCAATCTGCAAACTCGGCCAGCAAGTTGCCTTAACTAGGCCCTATTAATACACAGAAACAAGGTAGCATAGATAAGCCATAGTAGATGTAGGATAGACCACAGAAGATACAAATAAAAGTTTGCATATGAACTCAAAGATAGGCCACAAAAGATGAGAGATAGTTCGTAGAAAATGAGAAATATGTTGTAGAAGATTGCCACCATTAGGTTGCAGAGATGCCTCAAATGTTGAAATTTCTAAGTCTATCTATTAGAAATTTAATATGTATTCTTCTGGTGTATTTCTTCTACTTGTTAAATTCGAACAAGTTATTTAAAACATATAAATAACGAAATAAACACAATACAGTCTCAACATCTCCAGATCAATAACTGAAAGAAAACAAACACACAAGTGACACCGTTATTTTTGGACAAATGTCCCCGGAAAAACCCAATGTGGGAAAACTGGTGCAGCTATTTTGAGGGTTTATTATTATGCAGTATTTCCTTGAGTACAATTGGGTGCCAAACTGGCTTGCATGACAGAGAAAAATAACAGGCAGCAATAACTCTCTATTTGGAAACAGGTATTCAGAAAATTTGTCCCATGAAACCCTCTCCAACAACTCTAAAGCACTGTGTCAGCCTCCTCGTGCTCTGCGTCAACCTCAGACCCCTCCGTGTCAACCCTCTAAGGAATTACACAGCCTTTGGGACCCTCTGCATCACTCCCTTTGCCCTCTACATGGATGACGCAGGCCCTCTCACCTATGCATTGTCTTTCTTGGGCTCTGCGTTGCCTGTTATGGTTGTTGCTTCTCGCTCTCTGCCTCTACGCTGGTCTCTCAACATTGTCTCTGCCTCTATGTCTAATACTCACTGCCCCTCACTGCTGATCACTTATTTGACTTTGCATAGCAACCTTACTCTAGCAAAATGCATGACTGATCACTCTGGTGTCTCTTCCAACTGACCCTTAAGCCTCCTCTTATACTTTTCATGTTGGTCCTTCAACGGACGAGATTACATCTCTAATAAATGGCTAAGATTAGGTTTGGCTTGATCCATGAATTTTGGAACCTTCTAATCTAGTTTTATATTAATACCCATTAATATTTTATTTTTCCTTAGTTTAGACTTAGGAACTCCATTATAAATATTAATTATTTTAATATCTCCCAAATCGGTTAGAATCTGCCCAAACCAGATCTGGGTCTTGGATATCTCATGTCTTTAGCCTCTCCGCCAATTTTCATGGCTAGATCACATCCAATGCTACCCCAAAGCAACACTCCCTATTAGTGATCCAGGTCCAGATGTGATGAAGGACCCTTCCAAGACCTTTTACTTTCGTGATGTGTTAAATTTCATTTTTAAAAGAAAATAAATGAATACATCTGCGTACTTTAAAGAAGAGGAACATGTCAATCATCGACAACATAAAAAAACATAAGATGTTGATAAAGGAGTTCGTCTAGTAGGGACTATGTCTCTGGGCCCCAGTGTCAAGATGGTGTAGGCCACTGCATTAAGTGCTGCAATAGTGATGATGTATATAAGAGATGTTCTCGCAATCATACCAAGAAAATTCCCTCACGTAGGAGTGGCTCCGAGATATTTTCCTCTACAAGAACTCTTAGTTAAAAAAAAAACTCCTATCAATATGACATAAACTCATGCATGATGAGCATCCCGCCAACATGGCATAAAAGGGACCTCGATGCAAACATGCATGATGACAACATGAGTATCCCATCAACATACAACAAAGGAATCTCAAATCATAACATGACTAATCATGACAACAAGTACATCACATAGACGAGTCCACGTCACATCAAGCAGGAATCATGAAAACAAGTAATAAACAAGATCCCTCACCAACATCAAACAAGGATATCGGCAGCGCAATGCATAGCAAAATAGGTACATGAACACACTGCATATACCTCATAACAAGGGGCCATCTGAAGAAGCGAATGTCAAACTTTTGAAGTTGTTCATGCCATCAATCTCACAACATCAATCGCATGGAAATGGTTGCTCGCACATGAATGTTGATACTTGCACTCCACTTAGAAAATAGGATGGAAAATTAAATGATCAAATGAAAAATCTGAACGCACCATCAAATTTGTGGCATTCAAATAGTGTAAAATCGACTATCAAATTTCTGAATTTTGAGAAATTGAGAATCTGGGGCTCAAGGAATCTTTTACATTCCCCCTAGATTCCTCAAAGATTCTGCTCCATGGGTGGACTGGAATTCTGCAACTCGAAAGGCGAATCTGACCTCGCCATTACGATCCCTATGGAAAACCGTGAAAAACGACTATAAACTTGACTATATTCCGACATGGAGAAAAATTACCTCCTCAAGAAAATTTCAAGGATCATGGTTCCGCTCCCTATTTCTACAGCAGTGATGGTTCTGTTAGCACTCCAGGAAGCTCTCCTAGGTTGTAGCTCGGAGATGCCTGGTAACATATAATCTTCAATATTTTTCTCGGAACTATTGGAATGGATGATGGTTTCGATCAAGTCAGATAACCATTTCAGCTTTGTTTCACTCAAGACATGCATGAGCACCCTCAACAATACAAGGCTTTAGACCACTAATGTTCAATAGTTATAGATTCAATGGATAGATTGAAAATACTGATTGTACCAGTAGATGCATACATAAACACATATGAATGGCTAGCTACAAGAAGTAAATGAAGCTTGCAAATATAATTTATCAATGCAGAGATAATATGATAGTTATCTGGCATTAGACACATAAGAAAACATGAATAACCTATTCAAGTGCAAGCATAGAATAGAAGAGAAAATGGCAATTGAACATGTAACAGCAAAAGAATCTTGTATTGCTAGAATGAAGATGAGACGCTTGGAAGGAATAGATCTCATAGTCTCCAAAATTTGAACCCTTCTTACTCTAAATTTTTACATATTTATAGGCCCTTTACAATGCTCTCGAGCCTTCTGAGGCTCAAGAGATCTTAATCTATCCCCTTTTTCTTTAACAACTTGATGCCCTGACCAGGCACATATGGGCTCGGAGGTTTCTTCTTCTAACAGCAGAGTAACTGCATTTTGGTAGTTTGTTGTGTTGTCTGGGAGCTCGCTCGTGTAAGCAAGGCTCCATGATTGTTTGTTGGTTGCGGTTGCATCGTGTTGTTGCCCTTTTATCCCTCCGGCCATTTGTCTCCCAGAAATCTGTCTCCCAGCCTCTGCTTTGTGATGGAATGGCTATCGGGTCTATGAAATCCCTGCAACGGCCCCTTTTCTGTTTTACACAGAGAAACGTTGCCATAGTGTGAAATCCCGCCAAGCTCTGTTTATTTCGGACTTCAAAAATCCTTAAACACTGTCTATTCCTCTATCGAGCCCATCCTTATCGGTATCACAAATCGCAAGTGGCATGTTCCCTTGCTTCCCTTTGTATTTTTGGAATATATTAAAAAACACTAAAAATCATGAAAAATTGGCTTTGGTGGACCTGAAATTATATATATTTCCCTTCCCGAACCCTGTTAGATATGGGTCTTATCGCATATTGCAATTCACTCTGGTCCTACTCCAAGGTTCCCCTTTGTATTTTAGAAAATACGTCAAACTAAAAAAATGCATTGAAAATGGCCTTTCTGTGGATCTGAAATCTTATGAAATAATATTTAGAATTCCGTCGAGTCTCGTTCATCGAGTCACACATATACATGTGCATAGGCCCTTCTCCATGGTGTTTCTCCAATACAATATAGTGATGTGATCTAATCGCAATCACATATCGCTCATGCCCCAGGCCATTGCTAGTGCTCTTTGTAATCTCTGATAGCAATCCTGCGATGCGATGTGGGTCGTCGATCTGTGTGCTTGACCAACGATCCGCGTTGCATCGTTGATTGCCATCGCAAGTTCCATATGGGTCTCCCCCATCCGCTGATTGCCTCCGCCAATTATGACCCGCCGATCAGATCTAGACCGTTGATCGACCAGATCTAATGGCTGCTGCGCATTTCAATGTTTATGCCTCCGGTACTTGGTTTTTTCATTGTTTTCTCTGTTTTTCTACCTCCCGATAGTGCTTTTCCAAGATTCTGAGGGCTCTTAACATGCAATTTTTTTTATCTTTGAATGATCCTTAAGAAAATTTTGACGGCTTTGGGAGTGTTTTGGACCCATTTTGGGCCACATGCCAACAGGGCTAACACTGGCTCCTTCTAGGGATGAAAGCCTCCCTGTGAGGTTTCAAGAACCACAGACCAATGCCTTTCTTGTAAAACCAAAATCAAATCTTCCTCCTAGTGTTCCATTGGGCATGGAGTCTATTTTGCAATAAAATAAAAACTGAAAAAACATATTTACAATACCAATGCTTTAAAGCCTTAAATAAAATAAAGTTTCAAGAACCACCCATTAACTGGGCTACCAAAAACATCTCCTCCTTCCAGACTGTGCAGAATAAAGGTATTGTTCTGTTGAATTTGAGCAATGACAAACAGACCTGTCCATAAGGAGTCAAACTTACCATGATTACCTTTATTTTCCTTAAATGCATCCCATTTGAGAACCTAGTCACCAACTTGGAAATTGTCCACTTTTGCCTTCCTGTCAAAGGTTTCTTTGATTTTCTTCTGAGGAGCTTTTGACTTCTCAACCAGTTGCTCTCTGATCTGCTGTAGTTCAACCAGGTTATTCATTCTCCTTACCATGTCATTCTCTTCATCTTGTTCTTCTTGCAAGGATTTGGCCACAGGGGGAATCATCTAGATAGGGAAAACAACATCAGTGCCATAAACTAGCTTAAATGGAGAATTTCCTATGGACTTTTTGATGGTAACTCTATCAGCCCACAGTGCAAACTTCAACTTGGAATCCCAGCTCTTTTTGTTGTCCTCTAACAGTTTTTTTATTACCCTTACCAAACTCTTGTTAGATGATCCTGCCAGGCCATTGCCTTGAGGATAATATGAGGTAGAATGCACCAATTGAATGCCCATGGATTCAATCATGTCCACCAATGCTTTTGCCTTGAAAGTTGTTGCATTATCAGTGACTAGTTTGGTTGGGCAACCAAATCTAGTGAAAATATTCTCATTCAATAACTTTATGACAACTTGATGGTTGGCATTCTTAGTGGGTATAGCCTCAATCCACTTGGTGAAATAATCAGTGGCTACCAAGATCCATTTGTGTTGGCCACTGGAATGTGGGTTGATCTCACCTATAAAGTCCAAGCCCCACTGTTGGAAGGTACCATTAACATGTACTAGCTTCAAGGGCAGAGATTTTAGCTATTGTCTTCCTACAAACCTCTGACATTTGTCACAATATTTCACAAAAGAAAACACATCAAATAACAGAGTAGGCCAATGATACCCAGCTCTCAATATTTTATCGGTTGTGGTTTTCCAATATTGATGCCCTCCATAGATGCTAGAATGGAACTGGAGCATGACTTCCACACATTGTCATTTATCTAGACATCTCAAGAGGATTCCTGATGGGTCTTTCCAATAAAGCAGATTTTTGTTAATGCAAAATTTGGTTGATCTGAGTTTAATGGCCTGAGCTTGACCTGAGATAAGCTCTGGAGGGACTTCTAGCTTCTACAAAAAATGAACTATGCTGAAATACCATTCACAGGTGGCTAGATTTTCAGCCAAAGATTGATTATGATTTTTCTCTTATGTTGCTTCCTCTGTCTACTCATCATCTGAATTTGGACCCATGCAATTGATGTCTAACAAACTGCAATTTTCCTCAACCATAAGTTTAGCCAAGCCCTGTCCTTTGACAAGCTTATTGGGCTTCACCTCTATGTTAAACTCTACGAATTTTGCTATCCATTTAGCTCTATTTCCATCAATATCTGGCTGAGTTAAGACATCTTTTACTGAGGCTGAAGGTACATATGCAACCACTTTGTAATGCAGAATATAAATTCAGAATGCCTTTAAATATTTTATGAGAGCATAAGCTTGTTTTTCAATAAGATCATACCTTAGTTCAGCATCCCTTAGAGTTTTGTTGAAAAAGGCCATGGGGTGCTCTATGCCTTCATCACTTTTCCACAACAAAACTCCTGCAAGTATATCATAAGAGGCAAAAGAGAAGATACAAAACTCCTTAGTGTAATCTGGGCTGATTAGAGTGGGAGCTTCCATGATAGCTTTTTTCATGGCTTCAAAAGAGCTTCTTGCAACATCTATCCATTTTATTTCTGATCCTTTCTTCAGCATGGAAGTAATGTGCTTCACTAGCTCTGCAAAGTTTGGAACGAACCTCCTTACAAAGTTAATCTTACCCAGGAAGGATTGAATGTACCTTTTTGGCCTTGGGATGGACAATGTATGAATTGCTTGAACTCTTGTTGGATCAATCTTCACACCTTTAGTAGAAACAATATGTCCCAGAAGTTTGCCATCTTTTAGAGCAAACTGTGACTTCTTTGGGTTCACTGAAATTCCAAACTGTTTGCACTTTAGGTAGACCTTCTTCAAATGTTGCAAATTGTCATTGTGACTACTGGAGAATACTATTATGTCATCAAGGTAAATAAGGACACACTTGTCCTTCTCTCCCACAAAGGCTATCTCCATGGCCCTCTAAAAAGTAGCCCCAGCATTCATCAGTCCAAAAGGCATCTTGGAGTACATGAAAGTGCCCCAAGGAGTAGTGAAGGCGGTCTTTTCCTAATCTTCTGGATGTACATCAATCTAATTGTAACCTGAAAATCCATCTAAGAAAGACATGACTCTAGCCCTTGAAACTTTTTGCAGCAAGTGTTCCATCTTAGGCAAGGGGTAGTTGTCTTTTTTAGAGCATTTGTTCAGATTCCTAAAGTCAACACAAAGCCTGATTTCTCCATTCTTCTTTCTTACTACCACAAGCTTAATTATCCACTTTTAATATCTTAGGGGAACTATGATCTTGGCATCCAACAGCTTCTTCATTTCCTTTTCAATCAAAGGCAATAAGAGAGGGCTGATAGGTCTTAATTTCTACTTAAAAGGGATGGTGTTCTTCTCCAGTGGAATCTTATGCTAGATGATGTTGGTGTCATAGGTCTTAAGATCATTGTACTCCCAAGAAAAAATATCAGCAAATTGTTTCATCAGGGCACAATACTCAGAACTTTGGGCAGAAGACAAGTGAGTGGACAGATTTACGTACTTTGGATGGGCTGGACTCCCTACATTATGTCTATGAATTGTAGACTCATTTTCCTTTTCAGCAGGCTTATAAGGTACATCATTATGATCAAACAGCTTCTCTAGGGGCACCGATCCTTTGGGTATATGGTTACTAGGCAACTGAACAATGTTATCCTAACCAATCTCATCCTTTAGCTTGGACTGGTTGCATTCTTCAATGGTTTCGTTTTCTTGGTCAATGTGCATTTCAGAAAATTCATCAATGACTTGTAAAAACCTGTTAATTTCATCATCATCTTCAAAAAATTTCTAGTATTTGACATTGTTAGGCAGAGATGGTCTATATTTCACCTGAACTTCATAAGTCAATTTAGGAGACAAAGGAGGAATAAACGTGCTAGTAGACACAACAAGGGAATCAGCAAGTTGGTTCTTCATTCTAGGGATGTAAGAAATGCTAAAACTATTAAAAGAACACGTGAGCTTCCATACCTCATATCTGTATGCTTTCAGCCTTTGATGCTTTGCTTGGAAAGTTTTATTCACCTGCTAAATGACAAGGTCTGCATCTCCAAACACCTTCAGACCTTTGATGCACATTTCTTTAGCAGTGTTTAAGCCCAATATCAAGGCTTCGTACTCTGCTATGTTATTTGTGACCTGAAAAGTTAACTTGAAAGATAAATGAATGCATTCTTGTGTGGGGGACACAAGGACTACACCTGCCCCTATGGCTTCCTTAGAGTAAGCTCCATCAAAGAACATGTCCCAAATTTGTGGGCCTTCTTCCTCTGTGATCTAGCAAATCAGTTTCCTACGCTGCATGGAGGCCAACTGGGATTCTTCAATCTGAAGAATACAGGCTCCAAAATCAGTGTCGGCAGCATAGGTGGGATGATTAATGGGATTCCTTTCATCACTGATGATATAAGCCAACTGAGCTTCTCTGTATAATCTCCTACTCTCACCTCCAAAAACTGGGACAATAGCATAGGACAGATCATTTTGCAATGTTCCACCTAATCTCTTGATCCAACCTCTGGAAAGCAA
>APFE030490212.1:28953-47606 GCA_000404065.3 Pinus taeda
TATATAATATTAATAATAAGTAATATATTTGGGATGGTGTGCATACATTTAGTTGCTAATAAATAATTTATATATTGTTAAAACATTTTTCATAAATTTATGAGTTTTTTTTGGTCAAGTGGTGGGAGTTCAGGCTTGACTTGTGGCTTGAAAAATCGCTACCCAGGGGATCTAAGTCATCAAAATCACCTCGGAATTGCACAAGGCCTGGGCCACACCAACCCTTAACATAGTTGGATTTTTGATTACGAAGTTTGGAACTAGTGACCTTCACCTAAATTTATGAGTTTTAATAAGAAAACCATATTTTATTTTTTTCCAAATTATTATTATTTTAGTTTTATTTTTCAATATGTTTTTGTGTTATTTTATAATAATTGAATATTTTACAATAAAAAAATCAATTTTTTTATTATTAATATATTAATATTAAATTAAAATTTATATATATATTGGTGTAAAGTCTAAAAGCTTTTATTATATTAGCATGAAACTATTGATTACAAAATGTTTCTCTACGACTCCCCCAATTTCACTCCAACCAGATTTGTTTGCTGGGAGAACCGGAGTATGGAGAGGATTTTTCCATTGAACCATTATTTTCGAAATGCTTAGTAGCCTTACATGCCAAAAGGGAACAAAAAATAACAAGCAAGCTATGAGCATACTGTCAAGGAGGAGGCTCAGGAGGGTGCAAAGGACGCACAACTATCAGACCCGGTTGCTCATGCATATGGAAGTTTATGTGTTCAACTCTAGCCTCCAACTTGTGCAGGTGTTCGTTCGTCTAACACAAGTTCTGACGGATGTTCGCTAGTGGCTCCAAGATCTCATTCTAACTTAACTGAATATCATTCATGTAGGCCACAAATTTGTTCTGGTCCTCATATCTATGTTCCCGAAGGATGTCTAGGTTGGCTTGGATTCCTCTCAGCTGCTCCACAATGGAGGCCAAAGTGACATGTATAACCACGTGGCCTGGGGACCGATCCTGATCCTTAGCAACTTCTCCTGCACATCTCGAACTCTCTGAACCCGCTGATGACAAGTTATTGCCTTCGCGTTACCCTGTGTGCCTGTGCTAACCACCGTCTTTGTGGGGCTGGCCCTGCTGGCGAGGCATGGCTGAGGTCCCATCGCAATATCGGGCCTAAAACACAATTGAGACCCTAGACACCCTAGAGACACCTCATCCACGACCATAAACATGAAACACCTAGAATAAGACATAAGACAAATGTAATACCACAATAACACTGTGAAACCCACAAAATATAGAGGTGCCCGTAGACTTGGTCACCCCTAAAACATTCAACCACTTGCTCCAACAACACTTAAAAGAAAACTTGCATACCCACCCAACCCAAACATGGACAAATAACATGGAATTGTCACCCGAGAGTGTAGAGAGGAGAAATTTACGCCCCGACTAGACCCACCAGTGGCCAGGATCAATGGAAGGAAAAACATGGGACACCCCAATATCCTAGGCAACAAATAGAAACATAACCCTTGAGACACTAAGGAGTCGAGGCCATAAAAATCCTTTGTACAAAGCCCAACCCTATAGACTGAATGCCCAAACTGCAACCAAAAAGTTGAGGACAAAAGAACATGCAATTGCCACAAAAAACACACCAACTTCAGCAAGAGAATTTCAAGAATGAACCAAACCCCAAAAAATGTTGATAATTGAGAGCTATAGCGTAATAGGGTGTCAAAGGTTCTGCTTCACTTATCGGAGCCAGAAATCCTACCTTCCAACTCGATTCCAAGAGGGCAAATGTAACAGCTCTGGTAAAAAGTCCATGTAAAAATTAATAAAGGTAAACTGAGACCTTGGTCATGGGACTCATATTCCAAGTTGAATGTTGGGCAAAAACATAGTGATGGGGATCACTTGTGATTAATTAATGGCTAAGGCAATGGCAAAGGCTTTGGAAAGGCATGAGGCATTAATTAGCATTTTATTTATGAAAATAATGGAAATTAGGAGAAAAGGAAGGTGAAAGGTCACACATTGCATGTTAGGAGGAAAGTGAAGGAAAATAATGGAAAATTGAAGAAAATAGAGGCCTCACTAATAAAAAGCCTTTTGAGGATTAGCTCATGGCTTCTGATTAGTTCAGTTTTGGAGCTCTCATTTTTTTTCTC
The DNA here is from genome assembly GCA_000404065.3 of Pinus taeda. Lineage (NCBI taxonomy): Eukaryota > Viridiplantae > Streptophyta > Pinopsida > Pinales > Pinaceae > Pinus > Pinus taeda. The sequence goes on from APFE030490212.1 coordinate 31,108, forward strand.
TCTCTCTCATACTCTTGGACACTTCGATTTTTCTTGGAGCACTCTTGGAGGAGTGTGGCATACTTGGGATTTGCAGCAAGAAGGCAAATGAAAAGCAAGAAAGTGCAAGAGGACATCGGGATCAACAACTACAACAAATTTTGCTTGCAGGTACCGAGTTGCATGCATGATTTCCTTGCTAGTTTTGGAATGCATGGCATATGCATGTGGTTATTTGGTTATGATATGTCATTGGCATGGAGGATTGCCTGAATTGACAATGGTTTTACCTAGTCTTTCCGTTTCCTAGATAGCCATGGTGTTGTGGGTTTTACTTTTGTTTTCTGGTTGGTTTTCTTGTGCCTTTGGCTGTGGATCGATTTATTAGTTCTTGGAAGCCTTGGTTGGACAAACACTTTGGAAGCCTATCAGAACTTGGGTTGAGTTACTAGTCATGGAAGCCTTGGTTGGACAAATGCTCTGGAAGCTCGATGACAACTATGGGTTGAGTTACTAGCCGCGGAAGCCTTGGTCAGAACAAACACTCTGGAGCGTTGGACAACTTCGGTACAAACCAATCTGGTGATGGTTAGTGATGTTCGATCGTGATGTGGAATCATTGGTTGAGGCTTTAGGTGGTTTGGCCCCTTGAAGCCTTGGATGATTTTGATTGATTTTTTTATAAGATCCCACATTCATGCTTGGAATATGGTATGGGGGTGATTGGTTGAAATAAAGATTTGGTTCAACCTAGTCTCGGGTGGTTCGTGGAAGTCCCATAGGTCGGCTTATGCAATCATCAATAAGAGCTCTTCCTCCTTGGTATTTTATGGGTAAATGTACTTGTTTATATGTGACTTATATGGTTGTTATATCCTTGATATTTCTGTTGGTTATAAGCTGGTTATGAGTGAGTTTTATGATAGTGAAAATGTATGATTCTCATCATGTTTTGGTTAATCACTGAATGTACAATGAATATATGGCTTAATAGATGGTAATGCAGTTACTGTGATGAGGCAACAATGCTTCTTAGTGATCCGCAGATAAGTGTGAAACCCCTATGCTCAGATATGTTGTTTAAACCTATAGAATGCATATTTGTGACATGTTTGACGAAATGACTGCCATGGCTAGTAGGGGTCCAGTCAAGTCCTTGTTGAAGTATTTGCATTTGTATCATTGTTTTGATGTTACTTTTCATTTTTGGAAGTTTCATGGAGTTCTAGGCAGTGGCCTGAGTCCTGGCCCTAAAAAAGTGACACATAATCTGGAATCGCTGGCACAAAACTACCTGGAAAAGTCTCGAATTGTAGGCATGCCTTGTTGTGGGAGCAATTGGAGGTTCCCAGTCGCATGCATGCCCATGTCAAGGGAGTGACTGAGGCTTTAATGCAACAAAATGTCTATTTGTCTCAGGGGTTGATCACCTAGATGGGTTGGATGGATCCTAGAGGTTTTGTTGCATGTGTAGAAGGTCAGGTTGGCTGCATTCCGTCGGTTCCACTTCCTTAACTGTTACATAGGGAGCTGAATCATATCATAGTAACTCTTTGTGACATGTTTAACCTGGTTGACCAGTTATTAGGGTAGATGTGGGGGGAGGGTGTTACAGAAAATTCTTACACTTAAGAAATGCGCTCCAGGGTCCCAAATGAACGCCTAAGAGTCTGCTAAGGCACAAACAACTACATCAGGCCCCACCACTGCTCGACACTTGCTATTCAACTTCCCAGGTGAGCTTGAATGACCACCTCATTCAAGTTCACCACCCTACAACCTCCACTCATCCCTTGCTTCGCAACAACTGTGACAAAGAGACCGAGGAGCATAATAACTTGAACCGCCGTGTCTAGAAAGGTTTGAGGATGACCGTCCTGTCCCATGATTCCACTCATTAATTGAGACATGTCCACTGCGTGCCAAGGGGGGAAAGCCCCAAGGCCAATTGGCCTACCGTTTGCGCACCCCCATCGAGAAAACATTTTAATATATTAGAAAAATAAAAAAATCTATTTATTTAATATTTCATTTTATCAAAAAGTAAATATTTATAATCCAAAACAATTAATTCATTAATTGATTATAAAAATCACAACGTTAAGCAATTACGCACTAAAACAAAACCTTTAATAAAAAAATGACTTTGTGGAACGATGAATTTCTAACAATCTGCTAGAAATTTTTTAAGAAATCTATTGTGGGAGTTTTTAAATCATTTTGTTGATGGCGGAAATGGATTTACTACTATGAAAAACTCATGGAACTCATGGAGCACCCAAAATCCAAGTTTGACACCATGATTTTCAAAATTTTCAACCAGATTTTTCTCAAAATCATGCCTAAATTTCTATTGTTTTGCGGGTAAAATGTGGGGCTGTTTAGACTAAGCCACATAAAATTTTAAAAAATATTATAATTAAACAAAAAATAAATTTAATTATAAAATCACCATTTTGAAAAATAATAAAAATTCCAGTGAAATTTTAATAGAATCAAGTGATTTTTTTTAATCATGCTCAATCCATTTCTACCATTAAAAAAAATTAAAACCCCAATAAAACTATCTAAACTATGAGATATTTTGAATTTTTTTTGAAATTTAATTACGAATATCAACTTTAGGATTTTAGGTGGTTATAAATTTTGTTATTAAACTAAATCTATTTCCATTATTGAAAAAAAACAATCCAAACCCAATCAAATTTTTTGAAAATTTTCTGGCCAGATTCCTACTGGAAATTTGCTGTCAATCAGAAGAAAACGCGTTTAACGAAAAATACAATGCCATGACAGAGTGACCGTTAATCCTCTTCAAAGTTGAAGTTGAAGCTGTTGAGGAGAATGTGGACAGTACCTTCCATATCTATATCTATATTTAGTGGTCTAAATCTTTCCGTTCCTGGTGCATCACCTATTCAGCTTACCAATGTCTCTCATTTTCTCAGCGGAAACAGTTGAGTGGCAGACATGGCCATAATTCACCATGCAATTCAATTTCCTGCATGCCTACTGTCTGCATCCGGTTTCCATAATTCACAGTTTCTTTCTAACTTGCCCCCAAAGTTTACTCGTACCTTTTTCAAAACGACGAAGGCAAAGCAGCTCAAATGCAAATCACTCTACGCAGACGATGACGATGGGGTAATGTAGTTAATTTCATGCCCATGACATGCAGGTTATTATCATAACTGAACTTGTGTTCTCGTGAGTCATGCTATATTATAAGGAACTTAATGGAAATTGTTAAATTGATGCACAACTGCTGGAATTTAATGTTACTCCTGGGAACTTATTGCATTTGTTGTCACTTGTTAGGGATATTTAGTTGACGCCCCTGTTCAAGAAGGAGATGGATTCTCTTTCTACGGAGGTAAACATTTGAACTTCTTAAAATCTCAGACTAGACCATTTTCTTGAAAATTTTGCCATAACTTGATTATATATGGGAATTCAATTCAGGCAGAGTGGGGCTTTGTCTTCATGCCTTGTTTTACTGAGATCCAATTAAATTTGTGTTTGAGACTTAGGACCTTTGTCTTCATGGCTTGTTTTCCTGAGATCCAATTAAATTGTATTTTCGGTTTAGGGTTGAAATGTTTTCGTTTTAGGGAGTTGGTTTTTTTTTGCGTTGGTATTAGGAGGCCACTGATTTCAGAACTCCGATTAAAATCTGAGCAGGGAATTATTCAGATATGCCGAGCAGGGCCGAAGAATGGTTGAAGCAAGGGAAATTTGTGAGTGCTTATCTTAAAAATCTGATTACATTGTTGCATTTCTTAGACATAAAAAATGAGAGTGTTTAGAAGTACCATAATCCCCTTCTCCACAGGGAACTGCTCTGAAGGCTGAAGATCTTCTGTGGTCAATTTCTCGTAAACACCGAGCAATGGTATCTAAGTTCAATGTGTTGCAACAGGGCACCTGTGGGTTGAGCTCTCATATGAAGAGCTTGTCTTATTAGTCTTCTGAATACCACTTCCAGGAAAATAATCAGTGGACATGATAAAAATATGCATTAGAAAACGAAGCTGGTCGGTATGATAATGATGCCTATATTCTCTAGAGAGGGAGCTATAATTGAATTGGAAGACCTTTTACAACTCTGCATTGATTTCATTGGAGGTGTCAGGTGGCTAAGAAAGAACAGAGTGGTATGCATAGACTACAAAGTAGTGAGAGAGCTAGCAATCTTGAATCAAGTATCATTACCTACTTTTTAGGATCGTTGATCTGTTAGACGATATGCATGAAACTGAAAGCTTGTGGAAAATACACAGGGATATTTGGTATAGTGATCGATATAGTATTTATAGAACCTTCATTGCAGTGTAGTACATGTCTATGTGGATTGGGTACATTGTCGGAAATAGGTATTCCTCATGAAAACAAATCTCCCTCTTCATTGTTATGCAAACTGAAGCAATGCCATAAAAGTTGAAACCTGCAATTTTACTCGGTGACCACATTAAAGGAACCCTAGGTTTCTCCATCACCCTTTCCTTGGCATAATGCTATAGCTTCCAAATATCCACAATGCAAATGCCCTTTGGGTGGCAGCAAGTGGTCAATCAAAGATTTATCCATGCTCTTAACACTTATCATTAGAAGAATGGCCAGAAGGAGATGTACTTGCACATTATTCAGCACAAGTAGAACAGCGCTGCTCACACACTTACATGACATTTTCCTTGTGAGGTTTGTTACAGTTTTGAAACTTTTGTTCCATATGAGATTCTAGTTGCTCTTCATATTGCTACTAGTTGTCATTCTCTAAAATAACAAGGCAAAGCTATCTATTTTACCAAAAATCTTGTCAAGGTACATGCCAAATCAAGGATATTTTGGATCAGATATAAAGGAGGTACATAGAGTTTCATGATCGGCATTAAGTTTCTCCTCAATTTAAGGTTGATGATAGAGTATGTTTGCATTCAAACAAGTAGAGTCTCCAGAAGACACAACATCATAGGTTCAAACCTATTTGATAACGGCCTTATACTATTACTTAGTATGTTCAAACTCCTTTAATTTATATTTTTTGCTCAACATGGCATTCATGATGTGGCTAATGCTCTCTCAAATTTTGGCGAGGTTATTCTAGTGAGTAATCTAGTGGACAACATAATTGCATTTCATCGTCCTTTAGATGAAGAGAATTTGGCTGCATGTAAAGAACATTCAACTATATACTCGGTTGGCCACAAGGGCACATTACGTACTCAAGGCAAGTGGTTTTTCAAGTGGTTGCATTTGGAAAAGTAGAGGTTCTAGAATAAACAAAAAATGGAAAATCCTATTTGATAAGGGCTTTATACCATTACAAAGGCAAATCGTTGAAGTGCCTTGTAGTTAGTCTCCCAATGGACAAAATTCACGACTTTCAACTTGCTTTAGACGAAGATACTTTGGTTGATGTGCATATTGTTACCCACCAATATGTGTAACCCCATAGGAGAAAACTTTTCTCCTACATTTGATAGCCAGCCAACCAATAGCCCTTGACATTCTCCTCTTCATGATGATATGCCATATGCCTCCGCCATTTGCATCAGCCATGCACCTCTCACCATTTGACATTCCTCTTAGATGGTGGATTGCTACTCAATAGGTACTTTGATCATTGTGCAATCGAGTGCTTATACTTGTTGTTTTGGGTATGTAGTATGAATAGAGGGGTGATCTGGAAGATTGATCGATCTTAATTTGTTCTTTCACCTTACCAGGTGTAAATCTTTAGCCCTAGTCTAGTGGGACCTCCCTTGAGGCCTTAGGGTTATATGAGGGGCACCTCTTGGAAAACCTAGATTGAATCTGATTCTTATGGTGAACATCTCGTTTATCAAGACCTTGCCCCAAAATCATCTCCTTCTGCGTGCAACTCACAACATGTCTTAAGTGACATCAATAAGAGTTGTAGGCCGAAGATAGCTATTGAGCAAGAATTCTTGAAGTTGATTATTGATTAATCCATATTCAGGTTTCAAGAAATGATTTGATTGTGGTAGCTGAATTCCTCCTTTCATTTTCATCCTTGACCTCTCTTCATGATCCATGGTCACTTTGTTTTCCCATCACCCATCGTCATTGCTCCAATCCAGTTGCTGAGTATTATGAGATAGTAGTCACTGATTGCGATATTTCTTTGTTCTATCTCTTGATTGAGCATAGGGGTAAAGGGGATAATATTTACTTAATAATATGTTGGCTTCGTTGGTTGTAAGACTATACTTAGTCAATATGTCATGTACTACAATGCTAGTTTAGGTTGCATTGCATTTATTATGTTGTTGTGTTGCATCATAGATTAGATTGCATTTTAATGAGATTTTTCTTTTTGGTACGGATTTTATAGATAAAACAAAGGTGATAATCAACACTAAGTGCACATTCTTCCAAGTAAGTTGATTTGAGCGTGTAGGTCACAAGTCTACGAGCCTAAGGATTGTTGGGGTTCTCATGAACTACCTATTCGAGCATGTGGATCATGCGCTCTACAGTGAGCTCATGTCCCTGAGTTGGAGCTAGATGTTACCCACCAAAATGGGTAATCCCATAGGAGAAAACTTTTCTCCTACATTTGATAGCCAACTAGCTAGCAACCCCTAACATTCTCCTCTTGATGATGATATGTCTACCATATGCCTTCACCATTTTCATCAGCGATGCACCTCTCACCATCTGACATTCCTCTTAGATGAAGGTGGCTAGTATTTAATAGGTGCATTGATCATTTTGCAATCGGGTGCTTATACTTGTTGTTTTGGGCATTTAGTATGGACAAAGGGGTGATCTGGAAGATTGACCAATCTCGACTATAAATTTGTTGTCTTACCTTACCAAAGGGTTAATCTTTAGCCCTAGTCCAGGGGGACCTCCCTTGAGGACTTAGGGTTATAGGAGGGGTACCTCTTGGAAAACCTGGATTGAAATAATGTGTTCATTCTCCCTTACACCATCCTTGCCACTTTCCATGTCACATTATAAACCCCTTATATACTATCTCCATTCTTCTAGTTTAACCTATCATTAGTTCATTGGGACTTCACACCCTTATCCACATCCTTGAGTAGGGTCGAGAAACATTGCCCTGGAGGTTGATGCAACTAAAAGAATGGAAAAACATAATATGGACATAATGAAAGAAAATAAAATCAAGAAGCAAAAGATGGTTGGGACATAAGTTAGCACATGAGAAAACCCCTAACATGAGCTCTACCTTCCTCATTAGCCATCACCTGGTTCCTAAGCACTTGATGCTCCATTTCATCAAAAGGAAACCTTGCATATCCCAAGCCTGATGAGCGATAAACTATCTCATATTAAGGGGTAAAATTAAATGCTACATCATAAAGAGCACTAAAGGGGTGGAAAAAGTAGGCCAAGTGTTGATTTGGGGTAGCATCGGATGTGCTCTAGCCATGAAAATTCGTGGAGAGGCTAAAGCACATGAGATCTCCAAGACCTAGAAATGGTTTGGATAGATTTTACTTGGTTTGGGAGATATTAAAATAATTAATATTTTTAATGGAGTTCCTAAGTCTAAACTTAGGAAAAATAAAATATTAATGGGTATTAATATAAAACTGGGTTAGAAGGTTCCAAAAGTCATGGATCAAGTCAAATCTAATCTTAGCCGTTGATTAGAGATTTAATCTCGGTCGTTGAAGGACCAACGAGAAAAGTATAAGAGGAGGCTTGAGGGTCAGTTGGAGAACACGAGAGTGATCAATCATTCATTTTGCTCGAGCGGGGTTGCTAAGCAAAGTTGAATCAATGATCAGCAGCGAGGGGCAGTGAGTACGAGGTAGAGAGGCAGGAACAATACTGGGAGACCAGCACAGAAGCGGAGAGAGCCAAAGTAGCAGCTAGACCAGGCTATGCAGAGCCCAGTAGAGGTAGCGCAGAGCCCAGAGAGACTGTGTCATCCACGCAGAGGGCAGAGGGAGTGACACAGAGGCTCCCAGGGGCTGCGCAGTGCCTCAAAGGGTTGACGCAAGGAGTCCTTGGGCTGACGCAGGTCAGTAGGACGCTGACGTAGAGGCCAAAAGGGCCAACGCTGAGCTTCAGTTGTGCTGGAGAGGGTTTCGTGGGACAGGTTTTTTGAATACCTGTTTCTGGATATAGAGGTATTGCTGCCATGTATTTTTCTCTGTCAGGTGAGCCGATTTAGGCACCGAGTTGTACTCTGATAAACTGCATAATAATATAACCCTCTGAATAGCTACATCTGTTTTCCCACATTGGGTTTTTCCAGGGACACTGGTCCAAAAATAACGGTGTCACTTGTTTGCTTGTTTTCTTTTAGTTGATGATTTGTAGATGTTGATACTGTACTTGTGTTTATTTTCAGTATTTACATGGTAAATAACTTGTTAATTAATTAAACAAGTAGGAAGAAATAAACCAGATAGTACAGGAAGAATTTCTAACGGGTTATACTTAGAAATTCCAACATGGTATCAGAGCGTGGTTGCAGATCATAGGAAAACTGAAGGCATTGGCTGAGCAGAGCATTTGCAACAGATTCAACTGTCCCGAGTGACAGAGATGATCCTTGGAGAAGGCGACATAAGGAGTGACGCAAAATGATTGCATCATCATTTTGGGCTAGAGAAAGGCAGCGCAAAGGCTAAGGGAGGCAGAATCAGGCTCACGCAGAGGCCAGGAGCGCTAACACTGTTGGCTGGGGGAGCTGATTTGCCAGTGCCGGGATTGCGCAAAGCTAAGTGGCTCAATCCTTCAGTTGCTGGGGTATAGGAGGCTGTGGGTAATTTGCGGAGCGAAGCTCGTGCGGTATTGTGGTTAGAACAATACCTAACAGGGCAAGACCAAGGTGGAGGGAGTTGCTACCGAGGCAGATTTCTAGCCAAGGAATCCGGATCAATGGTGCAGTTGCACAGATGATCGGAATGGGGCAACTTGACATTGGCAGAGGGATTTCCAGAAGGGAAATCGAGACTCAGAGGGAGTCGAACTGAGAACTTCCAGATGGGAAGTTGAGAGACTCAGCAGGAGTCAAAGAGAGGACTTCCAGGAGGGAAGTAGAGAGACTTGGAGGAGTTGAAAGAAGAGCAGCGAGATGGCCGTGAATGGGCTGAGAAATCAGGATAGGTTGGATGGAGCGTCCAACTTTATGGTCTGGAAGGCCAGGATCTTGTCCATTCTAAATAGACTTCGCCTCAAGGGCTTCCTCACGAGAGTGATAACTGTCCCAGTTGACCCGGTAGCTAATGAAAGGTACGAGGAGGCAATGGCGAAGGCTAAGTGCATCATCCTTGACAGGGTCAAGGATCATGTGGTACCACATATTGCCGAGAAGGAAATGACAAAGGAAATGTGGGATGCCTTGGGGACATTGTACCAGCATACTTTCATGCAAAGGAAGATGCTCCTGGAGAATCAACTAAGGGCATACCAGATGCAGAAGGGAGAGTAGATAGTCTTCCTCGGTCGCTTGAAGGAGATTCGTGACCAGTTGACTTCCATAGGGGCCACGTTGGATGAGGAATTAATGGTGAGGACCGCACTGAACGCAGTTTCCGAGGATTGGGAGGTATTTGTCCTGAGCATACTGGGTAGGACGAGTCTTTCAGATTGGGAAGAACTGTGGGCTGCTCTTCGTCAAGAAGAGATCAGATGATTGACCAAGGTGGGGAGCAACTAAGGGCATACCAGATGCAGAAGGGAGAGTAGATAGATGTCTTCCTCGGTCGCTTGAAGGAGATTTGTGACCAGCTGACTTCCATAGGGGCCACGCCGGATGAGGAATTAATGGTGAGGACCGCACTGAACGCAGTTTCCGAGGATTGGGAGGTATTTGTCCAGAGCATACTGGGCAGGACGAGTCTTTCAGATTGGGAAGAACTGTGGGCTGCTCTTCATCAAGAAGAGATCAGATGACTAACCAAGGTGGGGAGTAGCAGCAAAGGGGTCAGAATCAAGAAGGAGGTTGAAGAGGATGCGGCTCTAGAATTTGCGGGAAAGCAGGAGAAGAGGAAGAAGAAGGACCTCACCAAGGTCAAGTGCTTTCATTGTGAAAGCAGTGCCTGCAAAGGCGAAGAAAGAAGTCGAGGAGGAGGATGATTGTGCCATGAGTGCTCATGTGCCACTTGAGAAGAAGAGGGGAGACATCGAGCTGTAGTCAGGAGGACTACAGGCGATGAGGGGCAGGATCCTTGAGGTACCCAACCTCTTGGATTATACCTTGCTATGGGAGCCCCGAAGAGGAGTAGCAGGACTGGCGGATGTCAGTAGAGGCGGATGTGGATGGAGTGGAAGAGAGTGCTACAGTGCAGGAGTCCTGGGATGGCGCGAGGCTAGTAGGCTGCAACAGTGCGAGAGGCACGGGAGTGTTGCACCAGTGCAGTATGGCATAGAGAGGTGTGCAACAGTGCGAGATGCAAGGAGTTGTTGCAACAACACAAAGGTCAATAGAGGGAGCACTTGTTAGCAGCAGAGAGAGCTTCAACATCGAGAGTGTTTCTAGCCTAACAGGGATGTCAAAAGTTGGGTGGATTAGTTACTTACTTCTCAGTAGCTGAGTTGCAGTGCAGTAGCACGATGTAGTATGATGAGAGGGGATGCAGTGCAGATGCAATGCTGGGAGGATGGACCAGCAACAACACGGATGCAGAGGGAGCTGTCGTACGGATGCAGCAGTGGCAGTGGCAGGGCCATGGGCAGCAGTACAGGATGTAGCAGTGCAAAGGATGTTGGGCAGGGAGGCCTAGCATCAGCACAGGGACCGATGCCGGATAATCTGAGTGATGCTCAGTGTGGAGTATTACTAGAGCACAGTCCTCGCTAAGAGGGAGTGTTGATTTGGGGTAGCATCGGATGTGCTCTACCCATGAAAATTGGTGGAGAGGCTAAAGCACATGAGATCTCTAAAACCCAAAAATGGGTTGGACAAATTTTCCCAGTTTGGGAGATATTAAAATAATTGATATTTTTAATGGAGTTCCTAAGTCTAAACTTAGGAAAAATAAAATATTAATGGGTATTAATATAAAACTGCGTTAGAAGGTTCCAAAAGTCATGGATCAAGCCAAATCTAATCTTAGCCATTGACTAGAGATTTAATCTTGGCCGTTGAAGGACCAACGAGAAAAGTATAAGAGGAGGCTTGAGGGTTAGTTGGAGAACACATGAGAGTGATCAGTCATTCATTTTGCTAGAGTGGGGTTGCTAAGAAAAGTTGAATCAGTGATCAACAATGAGGGGCAGTGAGTACGAGGCAGAGAGGTAGGGACAATACTGGGAGACCAGCACAGAAGCGGAGAGAGCCAGAGCAATAGTTAGTCCGGGCTACGCAGAGCCCAACAAAGGTAGCGCAAAGCCCAGAGAGACTATGTTATCCACGCAGAGGGCAGAGGGAGTGACACAGAGGCTGCGCAGTTCCTCAAAGGGCTGACGTAGGGAGTCTTGGTTCTGACGCAGGTCAGCAGGAGGCTGATGCAGAGGCCAGAAGGGCCAACGCTGAGCTTCAGTTGTGTTGGAGAGGGTTTCTTGGGACAGGTTTTCTGAATACTTGTTTCCGGATATAGAGGTATTGTTGCCGTGTATTTTTCTCTGTTGGGTGAGCCGGTTTAGGCACCGAGTTGTACTCTGATAAACTGCATAATAATATAACCCTCTGAATAGCTGCATTGGTTTTCCTGCATTGGGTTTTTCCGAGGACATTGGTCCAAAAATAACGTTGTCACTTGTGTGCTTGTTTTATTTCAGTTTATGATCTGTAGATGTTGATACTGTACTTGTGTTTATTTTCAGTATTTACATGGTAAATAACTTGTTAAGTAATTAAACAAGTAGGAAGAAATAAACCAAATAGTACAAGAAGAATTTCTAACGGGTTAAACTTAGAAATTCCAACACCAAGCAGGGTAACTCATGCCTCCACAATTACTCCCTCCATTACATCTGTACACTCAGGATGTGGACTCCCATAAACTAGTCCCCTTAACCATGGCATTTGGTCAGGGAGTCTTTGCCCCTCCATTGCCACTCATTTAGAACAACACCTATTGATTGAAGGGTTAGTCTAAACAATTCCACATCCCCTTGGGGGTTGGAAGCACCTAACAAGGTTGACCATTAGGCACCGCTACGAAGATAGGGAACACCTTTACAAGACTTGGTTTAATTAGATATTGGAAGGTGATTCCATTTTGAAGTATTAATATGCCCCAAAGATACAAGTTTGGTCCACTTAGATGCTTTTATGATCTTAGTCTCTAATGAATGGTTGCTTTTAGTGGAGTTTAAGTTGGTCTTGCCAATTGGAAATTATTATGACTTGAGCAGTTGATGCACATCTTGGAGTACCCCCAGGACCCAAGACGCACCCCAGACGCTGGTCTTATTTTGCCTAGCATAGAGGATTCTTGATGATTACACCACTGGACCCAACATACCCTCATGTTGGCCTTGACACTACCTGATCAAAAAGCCATGATTTGGAGCCTAGATAAGGATGGTCTTCCATGAGATGACTAGGGAAGATTTGTTGCACCTGATGGAGCCTTAACATTAGAGAAAGGAGGCACTACGTTGACCATTGGAGACCCATGGAGATGGCATGGGGGCATCCCAACTAGATTTGGGACCTTTGGAGTTGCTTTGGGATTGATTTTGAGGACTACTCTTGAAATGATGGATGATTATGATGCTTGGAGACATTTTCAGCCTCCTCTTCCCAAAAGGGCACGACGTCATCATTTTAGAGGTTTACGACTCACACGTGTGGGTCTATTTTGGCATAATTTCATGTTGAGCTAGTGGGTTGGTTTGTAACCTAAGGTTAACTTGTGTTTACTCATTATCAAACTTGTTTTAGGGGCTTCTTAGCTAAAATTAGGTGAGGTAGACCTCATATAAATAAAAGGTCACCTCACATTTAAATTGATCATCACTTTTGGACTATTTCAACCTAATAGAAGAATTCGGCCTAGCCCTTGTACCTCGTTACTCTTGTGGAAATGTGGTCTTTATGTATATTTTGGTATTGGAGACTAGTCCTTGTTTTGGAGATGTCATTTTGGGATAATGAAGGATTGTTCATTGATATCTTATGAGTACTTTTTTTGTTGAATATCTGTTATGGTTATTGTATGCAATGTATTTTGCTAGGGTTTCTATATTCCTTGTCTAAATGCATTTCTTGATATGATTTTTTTGGTGAAATGTTGCATGCTTTATTTAAGAATCTTGAACATCCCTTGGGAACCTCCTAGAGTGTTTTTGTCTTGCTTTTATCCCTGTATTGAATGATAGCTAGCGTTTTAATAGTGGAAATTTAGGATTTCCCCCCTTACTCCTTTCAAGGGTTTGATATCTCCATAGTAATTTTCCCTTAGACTTCATCACCGAAGTAGTTAGTAGGCATTGGCTTCCACATACATGGTAAAAGTTGTAAAAAAATACATTCTTTTCTCTCTCCTAATCAATTTCGGCCTTCAAGGAGCTTACAACATCAAAATCTTGCATTTTGCACTGTCAGAATAGCCTCCTTAAGGCTGACACAAACCCTAGGCAATTCTACCCTAGGAAACCCTAATCTAATAGTAAGGCTTCAACTTCGGACTTGTTGAAGGCTTGTGGCTCCCTTTTTGTTGATTATACCTATCTTGCAAGCCTTTTCTTAGTCTGATATGCCTAAGAGTGCCCTTTGTGTAGCATATTATCCAAAACCTAGGCTATAAGCATTTCTTGTAGGCTCCTTAGAGGGTACGTTATTCTTTATCACATTGGATTAAGCCTTGTTCTTAGCTTGAGTTCCCTTTCTGAGCCTATTCTAGTTGTCACATTTGAGCTATTTCCTTAGAATATCTATTAGGTGATTTATACCGGGAAGCCTCCCTTGTGGTGAAATTCCACTAAAGAGAAAGAGGTGGAGTGTTGAGGTGATAGTGGTTTCCACCCCATTGTTGTATCTTAATTATACCTTGTCTTGTGAGGTGTCTCACAAGACTTGCTAGATTTTGACGTAACACATATTGAGGCTACAACACAACAACTTGCAACTCTCAACTTGGTTGGCTACAAGGACACATTACCTTCTCATTACAAGTAGTTGCATTAGAACAAGTAAAGGTTCTAGAATTAGAGACATCATGAACTTAAGAGTCAAACTTATTTTTTGGGAGCGTCATACCATTACTTATATGGTTGGTTCAAATGCCTTCCAATTAAGTTTTTTAGCTCAACTTAGCATTCATGATGTAATGGGGTAGAGGCCCAATGTCACCTCAGCAATGGGACAATAATGGAGTAGAGGCCCAATGTCACCTCAACCAAAACCATCAGCTCTTTACGGATTTTCACCAATGGGAGGAGTCATGGTAAGAGATATAGAGATCAATTCTATGATACATATGCTAGTGACCTTGCTCATAATGACAGTGAAACTTACTTGTGACAAGAGATTTTGATACATATGATAGTGATCTACATGATACATATGACAAAGATCTGCGAGGATACGTTTGAGAGTATTCTTCTACAGTATATATGACAAAGGCCTCCCATGATACATGTGATAGTAATCATGATGTGATTCATGTGTCCATGACCTTGCTCTTATGTGATGGCAGTGACCTTGATGGCAAAAACCTTGTGTATGGCAGAAAAAAGCAATATATCTACGATGTATGTTTCTACTAAATAGTGATATGGCAGTAGCTTTGTATATTGTTTAGTTCACAAATGAAGTTGTGCACTGACTTGGATTGGCCTTGAAGGCTTGATATGAATGATGTATCTCATTATGGATGTACTTTGTATCTCAGTTGAACAATTGATAAATATCTAAGAAGAAGAATTTGGTTGGGTTTTACCCTTTGTGGGGTTTTCCCTCTTATGGGGTCTTCTATTATTCCTTACTGTTCCGCTGCATTATTGATGTTATTTTTCTTTCTACATGGTTGTTAATGATGTTATGATATTATGGGGTGAATGCAATATGTAAATGATGAAAAGTTTGTAAATGCAATTATCTATAGAAAAAACAATCCAGCCCTAAAAATTAACACTGATTGCTAGATCTAATCTCTAACTTACATATTTCATCAAGCTTTTTAGCTCATTGAAGTCCACTAATTTCTATAGCCGATTTACTAGCCTAGATCTGATTTATTCACCGTTGGTATAACTTATCTTATTGCTGGTATATTGCTTATCTCATTGTTCATTCTATAGTCTAAGTGTTTGCTTTTCAGATCTTACAATTTTATGCAAGCATGGCATTTTTATTGAGCTATAATTGGCACTATCAACTCGTAAGTAATCTTGTCATTAAGCACTTGTATTAGCTTGTTCACCTCACTTACATTTGCAATTTGTTTCTCTAAAATTTACCTCCAAGCATAAGCTTGGTTGATAGACTTCTAGGAAAGCTTCATCAACTATCATTCAATTTCCCAAGATTTGAGTTTGGAGGAAAGGTAAAATGAACCAACCTCACAATTCTCTTGTGTGGCTAAGTCCCTTGTAGGAATGAAGGCATGCAGGTTGTTTCCTCACTCGACCCTTTTTGCAACCTGCTTGAGTCCTTACCAAGTTGAAGGAATTGAGGGGAAGTAACACCTTAGAATAGGCATTAATAAAATTAACCAAGACCACTTTGGTTCACCTTGCTTTTAATTGGTTATCATACGAGTTGGATTGTGAGCATCTATATTTTACTTGCAAGCATTTCATTTTATGTTCTTGTACTTGTCTATTTCCTTTACATGCTCATATTGTAATTTCCTTTGATGTCATCATATCATATTTGATCAAAGTTCAATTTCAAGTACAAATCTTGGATCACTTGTAAGTTCTATTTCCATTTAGTTGCTCATATCTCAAAGTTGTATATAATCTTTTGTCTTGGTCTACTAACACTTGTCTTGCAACTTCCTGTTCTTGCAACTTGTAACTTGAAAATTATATTTCATTGCAAGCATTGTGATTTCACTTTGAGCATATATCTCTTGCAAGTATATTATTATTGGCACTAGTCTATGTTACCGCTCAAACTAGCAGGTGTCCTAGGAGGGGATCCTATATAGAAATTACTAAGTCAAGTGGCAACAATGGGACATGTTGACTACTGGAGTAGCACCTGATGATTATGTGAAGACTCCATGCCCAAGGATGATCCAGAGGACACTTGTACCATCAGATGTCATCAGTCAACAGAGTTTTTTTAACTCTCCTTCTATCTTCTCATCATCTTTCTTCTTTGTACCCAGATTCCACACCCTGCGGGGAATTGTAATAAGTGATGCTAGTATGATGTTTCTTGAATTTGTAACAGGGCTAGGATGTGGGACTCGATCAGCAAACGAGTACACCTTGGAGTGTTTTTTTTATCCGGTTAATTATCCCTTCTTTTCCCTTCTTTTTCAGAGGCGGATAATTCTCTGGATTTTTTCACTCGTGCACACCCCAAAGCCGAGGTGACGGTTTGAAGATTGAGCCCCCGACACATCTTAGTGTCTAGGGTCGATGTATATTACCATACTAGATCACAC
>APFE030490220.1:0-26294 GCA_000404065.3 Pinus taeda
TTATTTTGTTCTCATCATGAGTTTCCTTTACTACCCTTTCGCCATTAGTAAGCATTTCTTGTAGAAAATTTTTCAAATCTGTCTTCAAATCTTTCATGCATTTCTTTAAATCATCCACCTTAGTGTCCACGCCATCCATCTTACCTTCCACGCCATCCATCTTACCTTCCATGTCATTCATCTTAGCTTCTACATCTTTCTTTAAACCATCCATCTTAGCTTCCATGCCATACATATTAGCTTCTACATCTTTCTTTAAACCATCCATCTTAGCTTCTGTTACTTTTTGTGCGAGTGAAATTTGTTGCACTTGGTCTCGTAATTTTGATATATCATGTTGCATTTCTTCCTCTTCTTCATGAGTCATGCTAGAGCTATCAAGTTTCTTACTAGGTGTTTCCATTTTCTTTCTTCAGGGCATCAATTACTGATAGTATTCTTCACTATGCCCTTTGAATTCCTTCAAACTAATTTTTCAAACCAAGCTTATACAAAAATTTAAACTACACACCTTTTTTTCACTTTGTAGGAGCTCGACAATGAATCTGATGTATCTCTATAATTGTTGATCTCCAAGATGTGAAATTTCTTCCTACGGTAATCCTTTGAGTAATATTTCTAACCCCATAAGTTTGATCAAGATTGGATTCTCCAATGAAGAGTAATGTCAAATCTCCCACGAAGACCTGAGTATAGACTAGTTCAGTAGAGCTAACTTGTACGACGTGCCACGATCACTGTTTCAACCTTAGGTTCTAAAAATGATTCCCAAAAAAACTACAGTTCGTCCTCTTTCTGTAACTTCTTACGAAAATTCAATCTGATGCTCAGAGCGAAAGTTATGACGATTTTCCCAAGGTCACATGTTTGGAATGTAATTTGGGGGACTGCAAAAACCATAACTTCCTTAGATTATATCTCCAAAATAATAGCAAGAAAAGATCTGAAATTTGGGCCCGAGGCTCAAAGATATTTCATCTCAAATGGGTTTTTTTTTAGCTTCTGAAACGTCGCAGAAAATTTTTATAGAGAAAATGCCGTGATGACTTGTTTGGAGCAGTGAAACCCTAGAATCCAAAGCTCTGATACCAAATATTATGAAACCAGCTCACAAAATTATAGAAAAGATAGATTAACACCTTAGAAATAATCCTCTTCGAGGGGGAAACCTCCTTTATATTACACAATTGAACAATTCTTAGATGATTCAAATGAAAAAACCTCCTTTCTATATATAGGAGTCTAAGGGGTCACAATATAACCAAAGCCGACCTAACAATAATAATATAAACATACAAAAATAATAATAGTGGGATTCTATGGGGCACAATAATAACAATATGGGGACAATAGGGGCACAACAATAACAATAAGGGATACAATGACAATAGTAATGGGGGAATCACTAGTATTATAGGGACTTAACACTCTCAAGGTGGGGTGACATTTTACTGAATATAGCTCCAAATATAACAATGCAAGAAAAAAATTCTATAGTCTCTTATCTATTTAAATATATTTTCAAAACCAAAAAAAGTCTCATCATTAGTTGGTACTAGTTACCTTGTCGACCTTATAAATTGGGCCCTTTTACACTAAATAACTATCCACTACTATCTAATGGGTAGCCTCACATGATCCTTAGAGAGAAACTTCTTAGTTGACTCTCACACACCCATTGATCAACTCATCCACTTGATTAGCATGCTACTCTATCGAAGGTATGTCAATGACCATGAGGTAGATTAACCATTGTTTCATACAAAATTCTTACATTTAATGTTAAGGGAATTTAAGTAAAGATCATTATGCTTGGAAGCTATACTTTTCTCACATATTTTCCTTCTAGTAAAGTGAAAGCACCTTGGGGATCCTCTTTCACTATCTAGGAGGGGTGTTGATAACATGTCCACATCCTTCCACACTTAACACTTGCCATCTTTCCCTTATACATTATCATTTATTTCCTTGGGTTGCTATTAGTCAGTCATATTGGTTCCCTGTTTTCCTAATCCTATGGGAAAAGGGGCTTGGATATTCCTATAGGTTGATACCACTGTAAAAATAAATAAATTAAAAGCATGTGCCAATTGTTAATATGCAAAAAAAGTGGCAAGAGATTAATATAAAATCAAAATCTAGGAATAACTTGAGCTTTACCCCCTCATGTGATGCTAACACCCTAGTCCTGTGCACATCACGCCTATAAAAGTAAAATGGATTTAAATAAAACATCCCAACCCTTATGAACATTTATCTAGCCATATTAAATGATGATTTAAATGAAAGAAATGAAATCTTTCTAAGAAAATCAATCAAAGCAAAGAAAAAGGCTAAGAAAAGGGTGGAAAATGAAGTGTCGAAGAAAGGGTAGAGGGGCTTCACCTTGTTGACGAATATGTCATCATGTTCATCTATAAAGGAGATTTTTTAATTATGAAAAATAAAGTCAAGGTACTAAGTGACATTGAGTTAAAATAAGGGGCCCTTTTATTGAAAATATGTATTGGGAGGGAGTTTCAGCAAAAGGATTTCAGGAGATATTCATCAATATTTATTGAAATTAGGGGTATTTTTTAATATCCTACTAATGCACGTGCCATGTCCTAAGTTCATTAAGTGAAATCCCCATGGGAAAGGGTATATCAATTAATGCAAGTTCTCCCTCCACAAAGGCACCCATGGATGATATTCTTGCATAACCATTATATAAGACTATGAAACCTCTCATGAAGTACACCCCAAACCATATCACTTATCACTCACATCTATTGATTGAAGGGTCGACCTAGGAACTATTCCTTCCCATAGGGCTAAGAACACCTAATGGGGACATTTGATGATTATCCCACACTTGAATATGGAAACTTGTATGAGGTCTTAAGCTACTATGAAGTTTGAAGAAGATACTTTTTGTGATATATGTACATGACTTTAACATCGAATATGCTCCAAATTCTATGCTTCATTGACTATTGTATCTATGCCAGTTGATATAATTCCTTGAGTTTGTACTTGATGATGACCCAAACATGGTCATAGTTCTTTGGAGGACATTGACGATGCTTTTCCTACACTGTTAAGCCCCTATAATACTAGTGATTCCCCCATTACTATTGTCATTGTATCCCTTATTGTTATTATTGTGTCCCTATTTTCCCCATATTGTTATTATTGTACCCCATAGATACCCACTATTGTTATTTGTGTGCCCTTATGCTATTATTGTTATGTTGGCTTGATTATATTGTGACCCCTTAGACTCCTATATATAGAAGGGAGGTTTAGCCATTTGTATCATCCAAGAATTGTTCATTTTTGTAATGTAAAGGATGCTGCCCCCTTGAAGAGGTTGAATTCTAAGGTGGTGACCTATCTTTTCTATCTTTTTGTGAGCTGGTTTCCTAACATTTGGTATCAGAGCTTTGGATTCTAGGGTTTCGATGCTCCAAATAGGTCATTGTGGAATTTTCGCTATAACTTTTTGTCTGTGACATTTCAAAAGCTACAAAAAAAACCCATTTGAGCCGAAATTGTTCTAAACTTTGGGTCTTAATTTCAGAGCTTGTCTCACTATATTTGCAAAGATATGATCTGAGGAATATAGGGTTTTTGCAGACTCCCAAATTACATTCGAAATAGGTGGCCTGGGGAAAATCGTCATAACTTATAGTTTTGAGCATTAGATTGAAATTTCATAAGATTTTTTAGAAGGATAATTGCCAGTAGCTTTCTGTGTATCAGTTTTAGGTACTAAGGTCAAAACAATGACACGTGGCACGTCGTACAAGTTCGCTCTACTGAACTAGTTTATAATCAGGTCAACGTGCGAGATTTGGCATAACTCTTGCTTGGAGAATCCAATCTTGATCAGACTTGTGGGGTTAGAAAGAGGAATCAAAGGGTTACCGTAGGACATGATTTGAGATATTCAATATCCGCAGTTACAAGGAGACAATAGATTCAATGTCGAGTTCTTACAAATTGAAAAAAAGGTGTGTAGTTTTTTTTTTAATTTTGCATAAGATTGGTTTGAAAAATTAGTTTGAAATAATTCAAAGGGAATAGTGAAGAATTATTAGCATTAATTAATGCTCTGAATAAAGAAAATGGAAACACCTTGTGAGCAACCTAAAAGCTCTAGCATGACTCATGAAGAAGAGGAAGAAATGCAACATGATATATCAAAATTACAAGACCAAGTACAACACATTGCACTCTCACTAAAGGTACATGAAGCCAAGATGAATGGCATGGAAGCTAATATGAATGCCATGTAAGTTAAGATGGATGGCGTGGAAGCTAAGATGAATGGCATGGATTCTAAGATGAATGGCATGGACGATAAGATTGAAGAATTGAAGATAAATTTGAATAAGTTGCTACAAGAAATGGTCACTAATGGTGAAAGGGTAGTAAAGGAAACTCATGATGAGAACAAAAAAATGTTAATCATGATTTCATAGACTCTAATGTTGGATTGAAGAACCACCATGTTCCAAAAATTGATATGAGTAAGTTTTATGGCAAGGATCCTGGAACATGGATACTACAGATGGAGCAATTTTTCGATCTTCATAATGTGCAAAACACACAAAAGGTACATATTGCAACTTTATATTTGGAACCAAATTAGTTTGTATGGTATTGATGGCTTTGCTCTCATAAAAAAGCTGTCACTTGGGCAATTTTTACAGAAGAAATGATAGCACATTATGAGTATACAAAAAGAAACAACTTTTTAAGCCAATTGATAAATCTCAGACAAAATGGTTCAATGATGGAGCACATTTAAGACTTCCAAAAATTGAACATAAGGGTAAAAGATATTCCATAGGAGCATAGGATTGATGTGTTCATAGGGACTTTAAAGGATAATATCCAACATAAGGTTCACCTTTGGGAACCTGACTCATTGGAGAAGGTATTCAGGTTAGCAAGAAAAATGGAAAGCAAAGTTATGGAAACCAGGAAGCCTACCACTCACAGCTATAAAGATGGAAGTGTTGTTGCCCCTAGCCTTCCACAACCTACAAGGTTGACACCACAACAATTGGAAGAAAAAAGATCAAAATGGCTTTGTTACAGTTGTGATAGCAAATACACTAAAGGTCATAAGTGTGCTAAGAAGGACATATCAAGATAGGACATATCAAGAAGAAAAAGGTAATAGTGTTGATTGATTTGGGAAGTACCAATAATTTTATTCATTAAAAGATAGCAAAGGAATTGAATTTCTTCCAATATTCAGCAGCAAAGTGTTAAGTGATGGTTGCAAGTGGAGGAACCATAAATTGCTCAGGAAAGTGCCATAATATCAAGCTATCTATGGGAGAATATGTATTGAATAACCCAATGCTTTCCATTCTAATGGGTGGTGCTGATGTTGTAGTAGGAGTTCAATGGCTACAATCCTTGGGTACAATAGCTTTTAATTTTCAAGAACTTTTCATGAAATTTTGTGCAGAAGGAAAGGAAGTTGAATTAAGGGGTATTGCAGGGAAACTGGGAAAGATAATCAGCTCTAATGGTATGACAAAGCTTCTAAAGAAGGAACAACGAGGTGTAATTGCAAAATTATGTTTGCTAGAGGTTCCCACATCGAAATCATCTATTTCTCCAGATCTCCAAAAAGTCTTGGACAATCATTCCAAGGTATTTGAGACTTTCAATGGTCTCCCACCTATTCGTGATCATGATCATGCTATTCATTTGATTCCAGCACGTGTTCCTCCAAACATCAGGCCGTACAGATATCCCTATGCCCAAAATAGTGAAATTGAACGTATGGTTGCAGAAATGCTAGAGGCTGTTATAATTCAACCTAGTCAAAGTTCTTTCTCTGCTCCAATAGTGTTGGTGCACAAGAAGGATGGATCATGGCGCATGTGTCCAGATTATAGGGAGCTCAACAAGCTCAGTATTAAA
This sequence comes from Pinus taeda, assembly GCA_000404065.3. Classification (NCBI taxonomy): domain Eukaryota; kingdom Viridiplantae; phylum Streptophyta; class Pinopsida; order Pinales; family Pinaceae; genus Pinus; species Pinus taeda. The sequence continues at coordinate 5,929 of APFE030490220.1, forward strand.
GATAAATTTCCCATTCCTTTCATTGATGAATTGCATGGATCAATTTACTTCACCAAGTTGGATCTTCGTTTAGGATATCATCAAATCAGAATGAAGACTGAAGACATTCCGAAAACACATTTAGAACTCATGAGGGTCATTATGAATTTTTGGTCATGCTTTTTGGCCTTACCAATACACCTTCTACATTTCAAGGTTTGATGAATTCCATTTTCAAACCCTTCCTTAGAAAATTTGTTAGTATTTTTTGATGATATACTAATCTACAACAAGTCTTGGAAGGATCATGTTGACAGGGTGCTCAAACTATTGGAGGAGAAACAATGATATGCAAAAAGCTCCAAATGTTTTTTTGGAGTACAAGAGGTGGAATATTTGGGTCATATTGTATCTCATGAAGGTGTTGAGGTAGACCCTAGCAAAATTAAAGCCATTAAGAAATGGAAAATCCCCACATCCATAAAGCATCTACGAGGATTTCTCGAGTTGGTAGGGTATTATCGCAAGTTTGTTAAGAATTATGGGAGAATAGTAGCATCTCTAACAACATTATTCAAGAAAGATGCATTTTCATGGACTCAAGAAGCAACAAAGGCCTTTGAACATCTTAAAGAGGCAATGTGCCAAGCACCGGTCTTAGCTACACTAAACTTCACAAAAACATTTATTGTGAAATGTGATGCTTGAGGAAATGGAATTGGTGTTGTTTTAATGCAAGATGAAAGACCCATTGCTTTTGAAAGTCATCCAACAAAGGGAAAGTATTTACACAAAGCTATTTATGAGAAGGAAATGTTGGCAATACTACATGCACTTAAGAAATGGAGACCCAACCTAATGGCAAGACACTTCAAAGTAAAAATGGATCATGATATTCTTAAATACTTTTTAAAACAAAGATTCTCCTCTAAAGAGCAACAAAAATGGGTCGCAAGGATGTTGGGTATGACTTGAAATCATCTACAAAAAAGGGAAGCAAAATGTTGTGGTAGATGCACTCTCAAGAAAGGATGAGGATGTGGAAGCATTGTTGTGCGCCATTTCTATTATCCAACCAGATTGGATAAACGAAGCAAGGGAGGAATGGAAGAATGACGAAGAACGTGGGCACTCATTCAAAAGTTACAACAAGATCCCAATACATCTGATACATTTAGCTGGAAAAATGATTCGTTAAGGTACAAAGATCGCTTATACTTATGTAAGAATTCCCAACTCAAACAAAATATTCTTATGGAATTGCATACTTCTCCCTTAGGAGGGCACTCAGGATTTTTAAAAACTTGCCACAAGGTTAAGAAGGATTTTTTTGGGATGGCCTTAAATCAGATATTCAAAAGTTTGTGGTGGAACTTTAGTTTGCCAACAAAATAAAGTTGAAACAATTAAGACACCAACTCTATTAAAACCTTTATCCATTCCCAGCCAACGTTGGGAGGAGGTTTCAATGGATTTTATCACAGGTTTACCCAAGTCTGAGGGAAAGAGTGTCATCATGGTGGTAGTTGACAGACTTACCAAGTATGCACACTTTTGTGCATTATCACATCCATTTAAAGCCTGTACAGTTTCTACTGCATTTATGGAAACAATTCAAAAGCTACATGGAAACCCAAAGATTATTGTAAGTGACAGAGATCCCATTTTTCACTGGAAATTTTTGGACAGAATTATTTTCTTGTCTTGGTACTCAGTTAGCTCATAGCTCATCTTATCATCCTCAATCTGATGGGCAAACTGACATAGTAAACAAATGTTTGGAAGGATATCTTCGTTGCTTTGTATCTAATAAACAGACACAATGGGTCAAATGGTTGCCTCTGGCTAAATGGTGGTATAACACTTCCTTCAATACAGCAACAAAAATGACCCCATTTATGGCACTTTATGGATATCATCCACCATCCATCACATCATATTTAAGATAAAATTCTAAGGTTCAAGCATTGGAACATCACATCAAGCATCAACAACAAGTTCTCCGACTCTTAAAGGATAACCTCACGTTGGCACAGAGTAGAATGAAACAATAGGCAAATCAACATTGCAACAAAAGAAGTTTTGATGTAGGTGACTGGGTATTCCTACAACTACAACCATATAAACAAATGTCCCTCAAGTAAGCTAAGAAGGATAATAGATTATCACCAAAGTATTATGGTCAATACAATGTGTTGCAAAATATTGGTACTATGGCATACAAATTGGAGTTTCCTGTAGCTTCCCGAGTGCACCCAATTTTCCATGTTTCATGTTTAAAGAAGGTTATAGGTGACAAGCTCCCAATTCAAACAATAATGCTAGAACTTGACGAGGAAGGAAAATTCATATTGGAACCGGAAGAAGTCACAGAAACAAGAACTCGATATCTACGAAATCGATCGATTTCGGAGTATCTCATCAACTGGAAGAACTTATCCGTTAAGGATTCCAAATGGGAGGATGAAAAATTATATAGAAGCATCCAGAAGTACTCAAGCATTGAGGACAATGCTATTCGGAAGGAGAGCGGCATGTTAAGCCCCTATAATACTAGTGATTCCCCCATTACTATTGTCATTGTATCCCCTATTGTTGTTATTGTGCCCCTATTTTCCCCATATTGTTATTAGTATACCCCAGAGAAACCCACTATTGTTATTTTTGTGCCCTTATGTTATTACTATTATGTCGACTTGATTATATTGTGACCCCTTAGACTCCTATATATAGAAGGGACGTTTAGTCATTTGTATCATCCAAGAATTGCTCATTTTTGTAATGTAAAGGAGGTTTCCCCCTCGAAGAGGCTAAATTCGAAGGTGTTGATCTATCTTTTATATCTTTTTGTGAGTTGGTTTCCTAACACACACTTCATGGATGATGATTGCACACCCTTGGGAGGTCCTTCCACTTCATGATGGATGTTGCACATTTGATGATGACCTGGTATGCATATAGAGACACTCCTCCACCCTAAACATCTTAGATGTTGCCCAATGGAGCTAGGAAATTTCTCCTACATAATGACATGGTACCCTATTTCATGACACAGGAATTGATGACGATGATGTTGGGTTTGGGAGAGCACATTTTGATGATGAGACACAACCTTTGATGGCGAGACATGCCCCTTGGACTACTCATTGAATATTTTGATGGAGACACATGTAATTTGAGGATTCCATCACCCTTTTGAGGCCTCTACACTCACATGTGGCCCTTGGAGGGAATTTTCATGTTTTACCATTGTATCTTTATTTTTTGAGGCTATTTTGGGGAATGGATTGATGACCTATCAACCTTGTATTATGGAATTGTATATTTTAGGTCTTTTAGCCTAACTGAACTAAAGCACTTAGTTTCCCTAGTATATAAATGAAAGTGCTTGGCTCATTTGGGTCACTGCACAACTTGAGATACATTCATCTTTTGGATTATCACTCTTTTCTTTGGTTCATTATGGAGCAAAAATCAAGTGACTTTCTTAGGGACTTTATTTGTTATGAAACGAGATCAAAAAATAGAATAAGAGATATATCAACGACTTGAAAATAAGCCTCTTCGAGGGGGAAACCTCCTTTACGTTACATAAATGAGCAATTCATGGATGATCCAAATGAAAAAACCTCCTTTCTATATATAGGAGTCTAAGAGGTCCCAATATAATTAGAGCCTACTTAAAAATAATATTGTAGGGGCACAACAATAACAATAGTGGGCTTCTATGGGGCACAACAATAACAACCTGGGGACTACATAGGCACAACAATACAATAAGGGGGTTGCACTAATAACAATTAGGGGGTAAACTAGAAGTATAGGGGCCTAGCATGCCCCTCTCCTCCAAAAAAGTGTTTTCCTCAATGCTTGAGTAGTTCTGGATGCTTTTGTATAAAATTATCATCCTCCGATGTGGAGTCTTCAGTGGATAAGTTCTTCCACTTGATGAGGTACTCTGAAATTGATCAATTTTGTAGCTGTCAAGTTCTTGATTCTGTGACTACTTCAGGTTCCAATATGATTTTTCTTTCCTCATCAATTTCCGATAATATTGTTTGAACTTGAATATTGTCACTTATAACCTTCTTTAAGCATGAAACATGGAGGATTGAGTGCACTCGAGAAGATGCAAGAAGCTCCAATCTGTATGCCATATTTGCAACACCTTGTAAGGGCCATAATATTTTGGTGATAATTTATTATCCTTCTTAGCTTGCTTGAGGGACATTTGTTTGTATGGTTGTAGCAATAAAAATACCCAGTCACCTACATCAAAATTTATTTTTCTGCGATGTTGACTTTCCTGTTGTTTCATTCGATTTTGCGCCAAAGTGAGGTTATCATTTAAGGGTTGGAGAACTTATTGTTGATGCTCGATGTGATCTTCCACAGCTTGAACCTTAGAATGAGTGTCCAAGACTTTTTGGAGATCTAGAGAAGTATATGATCTCGTTTTTTGAACCTCTAGTGAACATATTACGCCCCGTTGTTATTTCCTTAGAAGCCTTGTCATGCCATTAGAGCTGATTATCTTACATAGCTTCCCTGTGATACCCCTTAATTCAACTTCCTTTCCTTCCAAGTTTTTTTCAAGAAACGTTCTTAAAAATTGAAAGCTATCGTCCCCAAAGATTGTAACCATTGGACTCCTAGTACAACATAACACCACCCATTGGAATAAAAATCATTGGACCATTCAAGTCATATTCTCCCATGGATATGACACTTTCCATAGCAATTTATGGTTCCTCCATTTGCAACCATTGCTTGAAACTATGGTGCTATATATAGGAAGAAATTCAATTCCTTAGCTATCCTATAATGAATAAAATTATGGGTACTACCCGAATCAATCAACATTATTACCTTTTTATTCTTGACATGTCCTGCTATTTTGAGAGATTGAGGACTGGTAATTCCTGTTAATGTATTACAAGATATGGTCAAATTCATTTCTTGTTTCTCTGGAGTTGGTTTATGGTGGATATCCTCTTATTTTGACGTTTCTTGTTCCTTTTCTTCCTCCTCTTCCCCATCTATGTAAATTAATTTCTTCTTAGCATACTTATGACCTTTAGTGTGTTTTCTATCACAACTGTAACAAATACCTTTTGCTCTTTCTTCTTCCAATTGTTGTGGTGTCAACCTTGTATGTTGTGGAAGGATAGGAGCAACAAAACTTCCATGTTTACAGTTATGAGTGGTAGGCTTCCTTGTTTCCATAATTTTTCTTTCAATTTCATTTCCCCAACCTGTATGCCTTCTCTAATGAATCCGGTTCCCAAAGGCGAGCCTCATGTTGGATGTTATCCTTTAAAGTCCCCATTAAGACAACAATCCTCTACTTCTCTAGAATATCGTTTACTCTTATATTCAATTTTTGGAAGTCCTCAATGTTCTCTACCATTGAAACCTTTTTTTTTTTAGATTTATCAATTGGCTAAAGAAGGTGTTTCTCTTTGTATCCTCATAGTGTGTTATCATTTCCTCCATGAAAATTGACTAAGTGACAAGTGGTGTATGAGAACGAAGCCCTTTATAACATAAAAATTGTTTCAGTTCTAAATATAAATCTGCCTTATGTACCTTTTGTAACATTTTCACATCATGTAAATCAAAATATTGCTCCATCTTTAGTATCCAAGTTATCGGATCCTTGCTATCAAACTTCCTCATATCTCTTTTTCTTTCTTTTAGGGGCGTGATATTGAAACAACTATAACTCTGTAATTTTGGATCTCCAAGTTCTGAAATTTGGTATTGTGGTAGCCCACTGATTTCTTGTTCCAACCCCACAGGTATGATCGAGATTGGATCATTCAAGAAAGTGGTATGCCCAATTTTCTATGATGACCCTATTATAGACTACTTTTGTAGAGCGAATGTGTACGAAGTTCCACGTGTTACTGTTTTGACCTTCAAACCTAACAATGGTACCCAACAAACTAAAGTTTTTCCTTTCTCTGCCACTTTTTACAAAATTTTAATCTGATACACAAAGACAAAGGTATGATGATTTTCCCAAGGTCACCTATTTGAGAGGGAATTCGGGATCCTGCGAAAACCCTAAATTCCTTGGATCATATCTCTGCAAATATAGAGAACCAAGTTTTGAAATTTGTACTTGAGGTGCAACCTAATTTTGGATAAATGGGATTTAATTTCAGCTTTTGAAGCTTCGTAGAAAAGCAATTATAGCTAAAATTCCACGATGACTTGTTTGAGACGGAATTTTGGAGCCTGCAAACACCCTAACTTCCTCAACTCATATCTCCAAAAATATAGCAAGACAAGATTGAAAACTTGGGCACGAGGTTCAAAATGATTTCAGCTCAAATGGGTTTAGGTTAATCTTCTACAACTTTGTATAAAAATATTTATTGTGAAAATTCCACGATGACCTGTTTGAAGCAGCGAAACCCTAGAATCCAAAGCTCTGATACCAAATGTTATGAAACCAGCTCACAAAATAGAATAAGAGATAGATCAACAACTTCAAAATAAGCCACTTCGAGTGGGAAACCTCATTTACATTACATAAATGAACAATTCTTGGAAGATACAAATGACAAGTCCTCCTTTATATATATAGGAGTCTAAGGGGTCCCAATATAATCAGAGCCTACATAACAATAATATTGTAGGGGCACAACAATAACAATAGTGGGCTTCTATGGGGCACAATAATAACAAAACCGGGACTACATTGGCACAATACTACAATAAGGGGGTTGCACTAATAACAATAAGGGGGTACACTAGCAGTATAGGGACCTAACATTATTGATGTGGATTTGATCTCTTTTCATGGATGGTTATGGTGAAGCTTGGATGAATGCATGCTAAATATAGTAAGCTAACTTCTTTTTACCTTCTTCAATGTTTCATTGGATGAATGTAATCAAGCATTAAGCATGTTAACATAGTATTTGTTTCACTATCCTTCCTAAACAAACCCTTATTCTATGTTTCCAAGGAAGAAACATGTTACCTCATTCCCTTAATTCATGTTTGGAAATTGAGAGCCTTGATTCAAAACCATTGGATAAGTAGGTTAACTTACCCTAGTATTTTTGAGTCTTGTTTCCACTCCAAATTTCCCCAAGTTTGTTTGTTCTTAGACTCCATTAGCCCTAGATTGAGAAGGAACTAGTCATCTCTCTCTTATGTAAATCAATTGTACTCTTAAAATGTTTTTTAATTGTACAACAAATTAGGGTTTTAATACAACAAAATTATATGCTTTTATCATTTTTTGACTTGTATTTTATTTTCATAGGGTTAGGAATTATTTGGAATATATTAGATAAGTAAAAGTTACATTTTTTGTGCATTTCTAGCCATTAATCAGGGTTGATGTCAAGGATTTTGTTTGGTTATTATACGCCTCTTTAACCACTAAAATTTGATGTAATTTAATGTCTTATGTACTCTCCATCTCAACCCTCATTTTACACTTTATTATCATAGTTTCCAGGACTAAATTTGGCATTGTCATAAACTACTATACTGTTGCAATCACTAAATTTTCAAGCTAGTTTACGATAGCCAAGTGTAATTTCTTGATTATGTGTGTTTGAGAACATATCTTGTGAATTTATTGGTTTATCTAAGAATCTGTAATATATATATGCACCTTTGAACTAAAATATTTAAATTTCTCATTGATCCACCTTAAACTCTAAATTCATATCTTTACCTTTTGCTGAAAAATCATTGTAGAACCCATGGGGGGACATAGCTTAAGTTGACTAGATTATTTGACCCCTAATATATACTAAGGAAGCCTCCCTTGTGTTGTATTGTGTCCAGAATTAAGACGAGGTGTGTAGTTGTTGAGGTGACATTCCCATTGTTTCACTTTGTCTAGGTCAGTTAGTAAGGCTTTCCACCAAGGTGCTAGATTTTGTTGTAAATATACAATATTAGCTTACTCCTAGGTGGCCTAAAGTAAAAGGTTTAGAGTAGTACCTTAAATGTTTTCACCTTTATCTATATGTTGATCTTTTTGCTAAATGTTCCTTGAGAATTGTATCATTATAGTCACTTCCCCCATCAAATGTCACTGTATTTCCCAATACTATATCAATAATTATTCTCCATGCGAAAAATAACCTTTATGAGATGTTTATTGTTGGTATAATTTATTTGCATAAATTATGAAATTAATATGTCAATGCAAGGGTTCATAAAATTAGATTCATATCACTATATGTGAATAACTAGCCCTATATTTACTCTATGGTTTCAATATGAAACTATGACTAATATGATTTTGACTAAAGATGCAACTTGACAATAATATTTAAACCATTACGAAATAAAAGCATGAATACTAGATAAATCATTGCAGTGGAAAATTTATATTATGTATTGCAAACTCAAAGGAAAATTCTAATTAACTAATTTGATAAGAAAGTAACTAATCTCTTTCTTTCTAGACTACAAAAGCTTACACTGGTAGAAAAGCAAGGTGTGGTAATCTAAGCTGGAAGGAAGTTCTAAACAACAAGGCTCTTTTCACTTATGTAGGTTATTGGCCAAGGAAGAAATTCTAACACAAATGCTTGGAATGAGATCAACTTTAAGGCAAGGAAAACAAGTGTGATTCAAGTTCTAATTGCCTATTCAAGCATGCATTAGGGTTGGCTCACTCCCTTATATGGATCAAGGAATTGAAAGAATACTCCATTAGACTCCTGAAGCTTTTACTTAAACATGTAATATAAACTTGTATCTCAAAAGAAATAACTATTCTAATGAAAGAAAATTCAATTTGTTCATGAACACTATAACATTCAAACTATGCCTTGAAGACACTAAAGTCATTGCTAATGAAAAACACCATTTCAAACAGAAAGTTAGAGAAGCTATTGAAATCATAAAACACCCTCGTAACCTTAATAGGGATGGAGGCTTGGAAATTAGCAAAAATTGGAACTCTTTGCTCACCCCCCTCGAGTAATTCATCCCTCCCTTCCTTCTCCCTCTTCCTTCCTTATCAAGGCGGTCCCTCTCTTAGTCAAAAGCTTCCTATAGAACCATAAGAGTTATGGCCTTTTAGCTCTTCTTTAATCAAGGATAAATCTGCTCTTAATGCATAATCAATAATCCTTTAGCTTAATCTCTTAAGAACTCTAAAATCTAGTTCAAGAATAATATTACCTATAGTTAAATATATTAATTGAATAAGCAACATATAACTAATCCCACATTTTAATTTTAATTTTAAATTAAAAATCATGCATAGGTAATAATAAAAACCTTATTAACATTAAGAACATAAACCTATAACCTATGTTCTCTAATAAAAATTAAAATTAATTACACAATACATTAACACGAGGAATTATAAATAAATAACATAATATAATAGAACTTATTAATTAATTTAATCAATTAAATAAAATAACATATAACTAATCTCACAATTTAATTTTTAAATTAATAAATGAGCAATATAATAAACTTATTATATCAATAATAATATAAACCTAAATAAAAAATTAATTACACTAAACATTAACATGAGAAATCATAAATAAATAACATAAAATAACAAGTAGAAAATATAATTAGTAACAATAATAATGAGGGCAGAGATAGTAATATATTCAATAAACATAATATGATATTAATTCAGGAATTAATTAGAATAAGAGTAAATAATATTAAATAGTCATATGGTCAGCTAAACAGTCTTTATAGCAATCCTATTCCATATTTATCACACGCTTTTTTCTTTTCTCTGTAAATCAGTCCTGATGATGAGTCTTGCTCTACACTCGAAATGTCGACGAATGAAAAGATGAACACTGTGGAATATCCGAATTCCTCTCAGAAACCACACCACAGTAATCTACAAACCAAATTCAAACTATGATAAAAAAGTAACAAGGAGGTAACTAAATAAAAGTTTTATGAACAAATGAAAATACAATAGTTAGTGTATAAACTAAGTGATTTATGACAAATAAGAATAGAGGTTAATTTGCATACTAAAGTTTGAACATAAAAGGAAAAACTCATATATATACCAACATTTTTTCCATAGCAATCCATAATTATGCACAATGAAGAAGATAGTGGACATTTTTAGACAATGAGCACCTTTTAATGCCTTAGACTTGCACACTTGAAGATTACTAGTTGAAGGAACTCAAGGAGACTACATATATTAATAAAAATGAAGCTTGAAATAGGGTTTTAATTCAAAAAATTCTTGAGTATGTGGATCACAATAGAAATTTAAAACTCAAAATCTAATCATGTCCCTCAAGCTTCACTTGCTTGCATATTGACACATAAAAAAAAAACTAATTGCTAATAATCCTTAGCGTAGAAGACCAATTGACGTTCATTTGGATGAGATTTGGCCTCCACAGTGGCCAAACTTGTGGAAAAATCATGAGCACTCAAATATGGGTGGGTTTTCTTGCCAAATTCTTGTAATTTCCTATTGACCATTTGATTTGATTAGGCATGTATGAGGGATTTTTCACAAAACCAATATGAAATGAACCATCTAGGGAACACAAGGAACAAAACCCATATTCCCATTTTTTCTCAACCCACTTGGATATATCTCAATTAACAAAAAATTCCTAATTCGCCGTAAAATTTGGTAAAAATGAATGACAATGCATAAAATTTCTAAAATAAAAAAAATAAAGAAAATTGATAAAAATACCTTTAAGGCTTATTTTCTAGTCAAAATAGAAGTAAACGGTGATAAAAGTGATGGAAAATGAGTTTATTTAGGCCGAATAAAGTTTATTATCAAGGAAAATTTTCACTAAAATTGAGAACTTAAATTTATCTTAATGTGTTGCAAAACTTATATATTATAATCTCTTGTTATCAAATTTAGAAAATAACCACAAAGATACTTGTTCTCATTTGATCTTAATCACTCCAAATTGACATATTTCATGTAAATTTATTGCATCAACACAATTAGTCATCCGTACTTGATAAAAAAATAAAAGAACACCCCAACTAAATCACAAATAATATACTTTAATCATCCAATCTAGTTCCATGTCATATATATTGCATTATTTTTTAGTCTATTAACTAGTTTGTTTGCTTCTAAGCCTTATGTCTACCACCATCTAATAATGAGTTTTCCATTGTCTTGGAACTCTTTAAATTAACTCCACAATATTATGCTCACCATTCAATGATTTTTTTACATGGAATTTAGAGTGTGGCCAAGGTTGAAGAATGATTCTATACTTTCTTCTTATTTTCATTGGTTAAGAAGATTCATTTATAAAATAAAACATTTCGTGTCTCGTTACTCAGTTAACTCACAGCTCATCTTATCATCCTCAATCTGATGAGAAAACTGAGATAGTAAACAAATGCCTGGAAGGATATCTCCGTTGCTTTGTATCTGATAAACAGACACAATGGGTGAAATGGTTTCCTCTCGCTGAATGGTGGTATAACACTTCCTTCCAAACTGCAACAAAAATAACCCCATTTATGGCACTTTATGGATATCATCCACCATCCATCACATCATATTTAAGAGAAAATTCTAAGGTTCAAGTAGTGGAACATCACATTGAGAATCAACAACAAGTTCACCAACTCTTAAAGGATAGCCTCACGTTGGCACAGAATAGAACGAAACAACAGGTAGATCAACATCGCAATGAAAGAAGTTTTGATGTAGGTGACTGGGTATTCCTATGGCTACAACGATATAAACAAATGTCCCTCAAGCAAGTTGAGAAGGATAATAAATTATCACCAAAGCATTATGGTCTGTACAAGGTGTTGCAAAAGACTGATACTATGGCATACAAATTGGAGCTTCCTCCAGCTTCTCGAGTGCACCCAGTTTTCCATGTTTCATATTTAAAGAAGGTTATAGGTGATTAGCTCCCAGTTCAAACAATAATGCCAGAACTTGACAAGGAAGGAAAAATAATATTAGAACCGGAAATAGTCACAGAAAAAAGAACTTGACAGCTACGAAATCGATCGATTTCGAAGTATCTCATCAAGTGGAAGAACTTATCCACTGAACATTCCACATGGGAGGATGCAAAAATTATATAGAAGCATCCAGAACTACTCAAGCATTGAGGACAACACTTTTCGGAAGGAGAGGGGCATGTTAAGCCCCTATAATACTAGTGATTCCCCCTTTACTATTGTCATTGTATCCCTTATTGTTATTATTGTGCCCCTATTTTCCCCATATTGTTATTAGTATACCCCATAGAAACCCACTATTGTTATTTTTGTGCCCTTATGTTATTACTGCTATGTCAGCTTGATTATATTGTGACCCCTTAGACTACTATATATAGAAGGGAGGTTTAGTCATTTGTATCATCCAAGAATTGTTCATTTTTGTAATGTAAAGGAGGTTCCCCCTTGAAGAGGCTGAATTTTAAGGCATTGATATATCTTTTCTATATTTTTGTGAGCTGGTTTCCTAACATACACTTCATGGATGCTGATTGCACACCCTTTGCAGGTACTTCCACTTCATGATGGATGTTGCACATTTTATGATGACTTGTCATGCATATAGAGACACTCCTCCACCCTAAACATCTTAGATGTTGCCCAATGGAACTAGGAAATTTCTCCTACATAATGACATGGTACCATATTTCATGACAAGGGGCTTGATGAAGATGATGCTGGGTTTTGGAGAGCACATTCTGATGATGAGACACAACCTTTGATGGCGAGACATGCCCCTTGGACTACTCATTGAACCTTTTGATGGAGAGACATGTAATTTGAGGATTCCATCACCCTTTTGAGGCCTCTACACTCACATGTGGCCCTTGAAGGGAAGTTTTCATGTTTTACCATTGTATCTTTATTTTTTGAGGCTATTTTGGGGAATGGATTGATGACCTATCAACCTTGTATTATGGATTTGTATATTTTGGGTCTTTTAGCCTAACCGAACTAAAACACTTAGTTTCCCTAGTATATAAATGAAAGTGCTTGGTTCATTTGGGTCACTGCACAACTTGAGATACATTCATCTTTTGGATTATCACTCTTTTCTTTGGTTCACTATGGAGAAAAATTGAGTGACTTTCTTGGGGACTTTATTTGTTATGAAACGAGATCAAAAAATAGAAGAAGAGATAGATCAACGACTTGAAAATAAGCCTCTTCGAGGGGGCAACCTCCTTTATATTACATAAACGAGCAATTTGTGGATGATCCAAATGACAAGACCTCCTTTCTATATATAGGAGTCTAAGTGGTCCCAATATAATCGGAGCCTACATAAAAATAATATTGTAGGGGCACAACAATAAAAATAGTGGGCTTCTATGGGGCACAACAATAACAACCTGGGGAGTACATAGGAACAACAATGCAATAAGGGGGTTGCACTAATAAAAATTAGGGGGTAAACTAGAAGTATAGGGGCCTAGCATGCCCCTCTCCTCCGAACAAGTGTTTTCCTCAATGCTTGAGTAGTTCTGGATGCTTTTGTATAAAATTATAATCCTCCCATGTGGAGTCTTTAGTGGGTAAGTTCTTCCACTTGATGAGGTACTCTAAAATTGATCGATTTTGTAGCTGTCGAGTTCTTGATTCTGTGACTGCTTTAGGTTCCAATATGATTTTTCCTTCCTCATAAAGTTTCGGTAATATTGTTTGAACTTGAATCTTGTCACCTATAACCTTCTTTAAGCATGAAACATGGAGGATTGGGTGCACTCGGGAAGATGCAGGAAGCACCAATTTGTATGCCATATGTACAACACCTTGTAAGGACCATAATATTTTGGTGATAATTTATTATCCTTCTTAGCTTGCTTGAGGGACATTTGTTTGTATGGTTGTAGCCATAAAAATACCCAGTCACCTACGTCAAAATTTATTTTGCTGCGATGTTGACTTTCCTATTATTTCATTTGATTTTGTGCCAAAGTGAGGTTATCATTTAAAGGTTGGAGAACTTATTGTTGATGCTCGATGTGATCTTCCACCGCTTGAACCTTAGAATGATTGTCCAAGGATTTTTGGAGATCTAGAGAAGTATATGATCTCGTTTTTTGAACTTGTAGTGAACATATTATGCCCCGTTGTTATTTCCTTAGAAGCCTTGTCATGCCATTAGAGCTGATTATCTTTCTTCGTTTCCCGCGATACCCCTTAATTCAACTTCATTTCCTTCCAAGTTTTTTTTCAAGAAAAGTTCTTGAAAATTGAAAGCTATCATCCCCAAAGATTGTAACCATTGGACTCCTAGTACAACACAACACCACCTATTGGAATGGAAGTCACTGGACTATTTAAGACATATTCTCCCATGGATAGCTTCATATTATGACACTTTCCATCGCAATTTATGGTTCCTCCATTTGTGACCATTACTTGAAATTATGGTGCTAGATATAGGAAGAAATTCAATTCCTTAGCTATCTTACAGTGAATAAAATTATGGGTACTACCCGAATCAATCAACATTATTACCTTTTTATTCTTGACATGTCCTATTTTGAGAGATTGAGGACTGGTAATTCCTGTCAATGTATTGCAAGATATAGTCAAATTCATTTCTTCTTTCTCTGGAGTTGGTTTACAATGGATATCCTCTTATTTTGATGTTTCTTGTTCCTTTTCTTCCTCCTCTTCCCCATCTATGTAAATTAATTTCTTCTCAGCATACTTATGACCTTTAATGTGTTTTCTATCACAATTGTAACAAAGACCTTTTGCTCTTTCTTCTTCCAATTGTTGTGGTGTCAACCTTGTAGGTTGTGGAAGGATAGGAGCAACAAAACTTCCATATTTATGGTTATGAGTGGTAGGCTTCCTTGTTTCCATAATTTTTCTTTCAATTTTTTTGGCCAACCTGTATGCCTTCTCTAATGAATCAGGTTCCCAAAGGCGAGCCTCATGTTGGATGTTATCCTTTAAAATCCCCATGAAGACATCAATCCTCTACTTCTCTAGAATATCGTCTACTCTTATATTCAATTTTTGGAAGTCCTCAATCTGCTCTACCATTGAAACCTTTTTTTTAGATTTATCAATTGGCTAAAGAAGGTGTTTCTCTTTGTATCCTCATAATGCATTATCATTTCCTCCGTGAAAATTGACCAGGTAACAAGTAGTTTACGAGAACAAAGCCCTCTATAACATATAAATTGATTTATTTCTAAATATAAATATGCAATACGTACCTTTTGTAACAGTTTTACATCATGTATATCAAAATATTGCTCCATCTGTAGTATCCAAGTTATTGGATCCTTGCTATCAAACTTCCTCATATCTCTTTTTCTTTCTTTTAGGGGTGTGATCTTGAAACAACTATAACTTTGTAATTTTGGATCTCCAAGTTCTGAAATTTGGTATTTTGGTAGCCCACTGATTCCTCGTTCCAACCCCACAGGTATGATCGAGATTGGATTATTCAAGAAAGCATTGTGCCCAATTTGCTACGATGACCTTATTATTGACTAGTTCGTTAGAGCGAACATGTACGAAGTTCCACATGTTACTGTTTCAACCTATAGACCTGACAATGGTACCAAAAAAACTAAATTTTGTCCTCTTTCTACCACTTTATACAAAATTTCAATCTCATACACAGAAAGAAAGGTATGATGATTATCCCAAGGTCACCTGTTTGAGAGGGAATTCGGGATCCTGCGAAAACCCTAAATTCCTTGGATCATATCTCTACAAATATAGAGAACCAAGTTCTAAAATTTGGACTAAAATGGGATTTAATTTCAGCTTTTGAAGCTTTGTAGAAAAGCAGTTATCGCTAAAGTTCCACGATGACTTGTTTGAGACGAAATTTTGGAGCCTGCAAACACCCTAACTTCCTCAGCTCATATCTCCAAAAATATAGTGAGACAAGATTGGAAACTTGGACAGGAGGTTCAAAAAAATTTCAGCTCAAATGGGTTTTAATTTAATCTTCTACAATTTTTTATAAAAAAAGTTATAGCGATAATTCCATGATGACTTGTTTGAAGTAGCGAAACCCTAGAATCCAAAGCTTTGATACCAAATGTTATGAAACCAAATCACAAAATAGAATAAGAGATAGATCAATGACTTCAAAATAAGCCACTTCAAGTGGGAAACCTCCTTTACATTACATACATGAACAATTCTTGAATGATACGAATGACAAGTCCTCCTTTCTATATATAGGAGTCTAAGGGGTCCCAATATAATCAGAGCCTACATAACAATAATATTGTAGGGGCACAACAATAAAAATAGTGGGCTTCTATGGGGAAAAATAATAACAACACGGGGACTACATTGGCACAATAATATAACAAGGGGGTTGCACTAATAACAATAAGGGGGTAAACTAGCAGTATAGGGACCTAACATTATTGATGTGTATTTGATCTCTTTTCATGGATGGTTATGATGAAGCTTGGATGAATGCATGATAAATATAGTAAGCTAACTTCTTTTTACCTTCTTCAATGTTTCATTGGATGAATGTAATCAAGTATTAAGCACGTTAGCATAGTATTTGTTTCACTATCCTTCTTAAACAAACCATTATTCTAAGTTTCCAAGGAAGCAACATGTTTCCTCATTCCCTTAATTCATGTTTGGAAATTGAGAGACTTGATTCAAAACCATTGGATAAGTAGGTTAACTTACCCTATTATTTTTGAGTCTTGTTTCCACTCCAAATTTCCCCAAGTTTGTTTGTTCTTAGACTCCATTAGCCATAGATTGAGAAGGAACTAGTCATCTCTCTCTTATGAAAATCAATTGTACTCTTAAAATGTTTTTTAATTGTATGGTAAATTAGGGTTTTAATACAAAAAAATAATATTTTTTTAGCATTTTTTGAGTTGTATGTTATTTTCATAAGGTTAGGAATTATTTGGAATATATTAGATAAGTAAAAGTTACATTTTCAGTGCATTTCTAGCCATTAATCAGGGTTGATGTCAAGGATTTTGTTTGGTTATTATACTCCTCTTTAACCACTAAAATTTGATGTAATTTAATGTCTTATGTATTCTCCATCTCAACCCTCATTTTACACTTTATTATCATAGTTTCCAAGACTAAATTTGGCATTGTCATAAACTGCTATATTGTTGCAATCTCTAAATTTCAAGCTAGTTTACGATAGCCAAGTGTAATTTCTTGATTGTGTGTTTGAGAACATATCTTGAGAATTTATTGGTTTATCTAAGAATATGTAATGTATTTATGGACCTTTGAGCTAAAATATTTAAATTTCTCATTGATCCACCTTAAACTCTAAATTCATATCTTTACCTTTTGCTGAAAAATCATTGTAGAACCTTTAGGGGGGACATAGCTTATGTTGACTGGATTATTTGACCCCTAATATATACTAAGGAAGCCTCCCTTGTGTTAGATTGTGTCCACAATTAAAACAAGGGGCGTAGTTATCGAGGTGGCATTCCCATTGTTGCACTTTGTCTAGGTCACTTAGTAAGGAGGTCAGTTAGTAAGGCTTTCCACCATGGTGCTAGATTTTGTTGTAAACATACAATATTATCTTACTCCTAGGTGGCCTAAAGTAAAAGGATTAGAGTAGTACCTTAAATGTTTTCACCTTTATCTATATGTTGATCTTTTTGCTAATTGTTCCTTGAAAATTGTATCATTATAGTCACTTCCCCCATCAAATGTCACTGTATTTCCCAATACTATATCAATAATTATTCTCCATGTCAAAAGTAACTTTTATGATATGTTTATTGTTGGTTTAATTTATTTGCATAAATTATGAAATTTATATGTCAATTCAAGGGTTCATAAAATTAGACGCATATCACTATATGTGAATAATTAGCCCTAGATTTACTCTATGGTTTCAATCCGAAATTATGACTAATATGATTTTGACTAAATATGCAACTTGACAATAATATTTAAACCATTATGAAATGAAAGTATGAATAGCAAGTAAATCATTGCAGTGGAAAATTTATATTATATATTGCAAACTCAAAGAAAAATGCTAATTAACTAATTTGATAGGAAAGTAACTAATCTCTTTCTTTCTAGACTACAAAAGCTTACATTGGTAGAAAAACAAGGTGTGGTAATCTAAGCTTGAAGGAAGTTCTAAACAACAAGGCTCTTTTCTCTAATGTAGGTTATTCACCAAGGAAGAAATTCTAACACAATTGCTTGGAATGAAATCAACCTTAAGGCAAGGAAAACAAGTGTGATTCAAATTCTAATTGGCTATTTAAGCATGCATTAGGGTCCCTAGTGGTAGAAAATATGGTTCTAGATCATTTGGCTCACTCCCTTAGATGGATCAAGGAATTTGAAGTGAACAAAGTTCCTTCTATAGATTAATTACTCCAAAAGACTTGGAATGTCAAGATATCCATTTAGGATATAAATATTTTATTAAATAAAAATGAATAAGAATGAACAAATGAATGATTTACAAAATGAGAATGAGAGGCTTGCTTATATGCCAAGCAAGTGTCTCTTCATGAAGAGTTATTTCCTATTAGACATGCCTCATCAACCTAATTACTAGCTAACTAATCATTATTACAATTTATCTTTATATTATATATTTTATTTATTTATTATATATTTTATTCGTTACATTGCCTCCTTCCTCAAAGCTTGTCGATGAAAAAAGGCTTGATCTCTTTTTCGGCTTCAAATGTCTTTCTCTCTTGGAATAGTCATCCTCGTTGATACAAGTTGATATAATCTTCTTAGTGACAAACAAAATGGTCGCACTGAGAAGGGATCAGACCATCCCAGATTAATCTTTTTTATAGTACTCTGATCACTAGAATTTTGTAACGACTTGTTAGTATAAGACTAGATTTAGTTTACATTACTCTTCTCTGGAACATCAATTTGTTGTTTCTGGTCTCAGTGGTTCAGATATGTAGCATGGTTGATTCGTCTATTCTCATGATTCGGATGCCGATATGGGACTTTACTTTCCCTTATTAGGTGTGTGGAAATTTTTTTATTTACTTCAGGGGATGATGTTGTTGAGTTCGTTACCACACCTTCACTTGGGGTGTTTATCATCTGAACTGCAACATCCAAGCACGTCTTTTCTTCAACTTGCTTGTCTTCTTCCTGAGTTGTGACATTCACTGGATCAATATTTTTTATTTTGTCATCAACTTGAATTCATACATTTGATGCTTCCTTCTTGATAAGTTGTTGTACCTGGTTTTCTAATGACTTCTTATCCTTCTTAAGTTTCTTAATTTGTGTCAACAAATTTTCACTATGGATTTTAAGTTGGGAAACTTCTTCATTTTTGTCAACAGTGATTTTGTCAATTTCTTTTTGATTATTTTGTATTACTTTTTTACCTTCTTGAGAAATTACTTTTGAAATATTTGAGATATCTTCTAGTGTTACTGAATTTGGTTTTAGTGTAAAATCTTGGAGCATTATTTTCTTCTTCTTGTAAGAAAATGTTAAAAACTTTTTCTTTGTATTTAGAATAAAGGAACATAGAGTTTCCATCCAAGGTAAGCCCAAAACAATGTCACTATTGTTAAACCATAAGGTTTTCCCAGTGAATTGTGAGGTAAAATTATAATCTCCAATATTTAGGTGTAGATTGCTTATGTCGTATTATTTATCACCTATGCTAGAACCATTTGTTTCAATTATATTTGATTCGGGAATCACCAATTGGTTAGCACATTTATGACTAACATAATTATTTTCTTCAGCAAGACCGATAGAGATTATGATATCTCTTCCTGCGAGTGATCCTTTGATTTTAAATAATGTATCAACACTTTTACTAAAGGTTTCAGGAAACCTTTCATTACTAGTCTCCATTTTTGCCTTGATGTTTCTACGTAAATATGTCAACTGGAGCTATTTTTATTATAAAATATCACTTATTTCTTCTATATATATTTTTCAAATATTCTCCTTTAATGTGGATTGTTAAAACTTGAATACCCTTTTTATTAAAAAAAGTACTCCTTTATATTGTTGCCCTCTATATATGTATGTATTTCTTTATATTAAGACCCCTTTTCAAAATAACTTTTTATCTTATAATAATAATAGTTTCACTTCTTTTTTTATAATAAATTGGTCCCTTTTTTTAAATACTTAATTACTTCCTTGATAAATTTTTAATGTCACCCCACTTAATAAATATAAAGGTCACGTTTTTTCATATGACACGGTCACGATAAAATACCATGGGCTATTACCATGGGTTGTTTTTAAATCCATGGGCTTATCCACGTAAAAAGTTTTAAATATACTTGGAAAGATTCCCTCTTGTCTTTATTATGCACTTATTTTATTTTTTATTTTTTTTGAATTTGATTTTTTTCTATATTTTTTTAATCTCTTTTTTTATATGACTTTTTTTTTAAATTAATAATCTTTATTAT
>APFE030490252.1:4528-53585 GCA_000404065.3 Pinus taeda
ACTTCTAAAAATTGCAGAAGAAGCCCTAAATCATAATTGCTTTTCTTCTCTTTATAAGACTATGCATATCTATAATGCCTGATAAATTTTGTTGATACGTCAAGCAATTGTCCTTTCCCTGCAAATTCTTTTCCTGATCGTTTGTTGTTTTAAAAGACTCATGTAATAACAAATTTGTTGATACTAGAATGTCTTATTGCATCATGATCTGCAAGTAACTTGATGTTTATGTTATAGTAAGTGTTTTTATAAAAGAAACAAAGGTAGATGAAGGAATAACAAAGATAGAAATTTGGGAATAAGGAGAGAAAGAAGACCTAGGATTTATGTTAAATTCGATGGGGATTCTGAGGAACCAAGGCAGCTACTGTAATATCCCCAACCCGGAATATTCCTCAAACCCTAGCAAAAAATCCAACCAAATATGTGCAAATGATATAATAACCCAGGAGTGATAAAATAATAGTGGAACAGCATATAATAATGTAAACTAGAAATATAAGCAGATACACAAGAAATGCAACGAGAAAACGCTAAGCCACTTTATTATATTGAGCAATAAAATGATTACAAGAGGTGATCAGACAGATGGCACCTCGATTTGCACAAGGCAAGTGAAGGAATACTCTCAGAATGACAAGAATGGCCTCTCTGTGTGTATGTTGCTACTGCTTCTAGGAAGCAAATGATGATTTGGCATTGCACCCCTCCTTGGAAAAAACTAAAACTCTGGATTCGGGATCTACTCAAGAAACCCAGAAAAACCCAGAAATCTTTCCTAGAGTGGACGACCTCCAAAAAACACCCCCTTGGGGTTCTACGCAATTCCTCAATGCCCTGTGCTGCCACTGAAGAAAACCCCTCTAAACTCTGCCTAGAACACTGCCTGAAACCCTGCCAAAAATCCTCCAATGAGACAAGAGCTAGACCCCTGCTCAATCACCCAGCATAAATCCACCTGCAAAACCCCAATCTAACACTACAACCAAAAAGAACTACGTCCCTCTCCAAGTGTTGCGCAGTCCTCCAAAACGCTGATGAAACTGCTCCTGAAATGTTGATAAAACTACTGTTGAAGTACCGATGAAAATACCTTGCCCGAGCAGGCACTCTAAGTCCCCTGGGGCTAAGGGGAGATCTCTGAACGGAGACACTCAATGCACTAAACAGTGTTGCAGACTAGTTAAACAGCCAGCGTGCTCAGAAGTCGAAACGACTAGCTCAAAATGCACATAACTGAATGATCCAAAATGGGGTTCCTCTCTATCTTATAGCCTCTGCCTATCACAATCCCTAGACTCACCTTCTCCTGCGTGATCCCCTTTTTGCCATGTGTTCCTTCCCTCCTGCGCAATCCCTCCATGTGTCTGCATGGGCCCCATTTCTGCGTCCCCCTTTGGCCCCCTTGGTTCCCCTTTAATTCACAACGTTGTGCTACTAGGAAGTGACTTTTTATTCTAATAAGTGAGTTATGTCCCCCGTCCTCACTTTTTTATTTACAACTATAGAAGGCAAAAAATCGAACAAAATCGAATATTCCAATTAGCCATGGCTAATTAGGAATATTACAGCTACTCCAAACTATCATAGTAAACCTAACTGGACAACCCATTAGACAACCCATTGCTTGGCCTCTGCAACCTTTCTTTCATAATAGACCAAGTATAAGCATCCTACTAGCACCCCACATTTATGCTTCTCTTGCAATCCCTATGAATGATGGATGGAAAAATGTCATCCAGGCAGAACCATTACATTTTTTCCAAGGTTGTCCCGTAGTTTAATTACCTCCTCCCCCTCCTCCTAAGGCAAATGTGTCACATCATCTATGGTCAACTACTTCACGTGTTGTGACCACTCCATAAGCAACATCTCAACCATTTAACCCTATTGATTAGCCTCGTCCATCTGTCACTCAAATTTCTAGACATACTACTATTCTTACACAACCCATTGTTGAGTCCTCAATGCATGCTACTAAGCCACCTCAACCTATTGCCAACAATGAAAGACAAAAGGCTCAAGTCACCAAGTTTGATTCCTCTCACAATTACTCTCACTCTGTGACATCCCATCCCCGCAAGTAGGAGTAGCAGGCTGAAAGTGCTCCCTCTCACATGTTAAAATGATAGTTCATGGATAATTCTAGTTTGAGTTTTATGCACGGATGGATGTTGTTTCTTTTCTGCTATTGTTTGATTTGTTTTATCAAAACTGTTTTATATAGACTTATAGAAATTTTGTACATTTAATTGGATTAATTACAACACGTATCTATATGGATGCCCTTTTTTGTTTATTTTTTTTAATGATGCATATAGTATATGTTACTCGAGGTTGGTACATACATTTTGGAGACATCTATATGTACAGATCATGATGATGATGGAGAGACAAGGGGTTTTCTGGGATACACAAGGAAATTATATATTGTTGTTTGATTATGTTTATTTAAGCATACATATGCATAGATGATGATGGTTCTTTATGTATGCATAGAGATTGTGTTTGCTTATACACATTATATCGCGATATGATTGATTTTTATTTTTATTTTAATTATATGGCACACATATTTTATGATGATCATATTGTTATGGTTAAAATTCATATTAAATGACTTTTTTTATGGAACAAGGGGAGTCCCACCTACTAGGAAACTTAAATATAACAATTCATAAACTTTATACTTTATACTTTTCCCTTTAGAACTCCCACCCTTGATTTCTAATCAAAACTCGATTACAACATATATTATAGTTAATTACCTGAGTGGTTCAACTGCCTAACCACTTTGAGAAAGCATAAAAGAGGGAGGGGGCTATGAAGGAAGAGAGAGAATATAAAGCAATGATAGGTATGCACTAAGTTTAAGTTGTCATTCATCCCTCTTGATTTTAATATTGTGAGTTATAAGGAGTTGAACAAAAGGTGACAAAAGTCTTTTTCGAAGGGAAGATATTGTTAAATGAGCAACTCTACTAATCCTTTGGACACATTATCTTAGGTAACTTGATTTTTTGTCAGTTTACTTGTTGTTTTAAGGTCTATTTTTTTTGTTATTTTTACTTTTGTCTTAGTAGACTCCACCAATTTTTGACCTTCACATGTGGGTGGAAGGAAATACAAGATAGACCCTCCAACTCCCATTTGGTCAAACCTTCCAATGTTAAGCCCTCCAACTCGCATTTGGTAAAACCTTCCAATGTTAAACCTTCAAATCTCGGTGGAAGGATCAACCCTTCCACTTTCATTTGGTCAGCCTCAACCTCCACATGAAAACTTCTAGGAGCTTAAAAAATGAAAACTTTTTAAATCTTCCATAATAAATTAGGATAAAACTATTATAAAAATTATAATTCCCTTTATCCCTTTCGTTAAAAGAACATGTCACACATATTTTATTAACCTAAATAGGTATACAATTTTTTACATATAATAATATTATTGTTGTTGTATAAGTGTAATTGAGTTTGGTCTAAATTAATCTAGTTTCGTATCCATCAAGTGTTGAGAGGGATCAAATCTCTTGAAGTGCAAACATCTTTTAGAGTGAAAAGAGGGTTGATTTATCTCGATGTTTGATAGATCTAGAATTAAAATGGATCTAAGTTGGTCTTACCCCCTTTAGATATGCTTTATTCCACATGAATAGTATGGGTCAATACGTTATTTTTATTTTAAGGTATGATTATTTTTACATTTATTAAGTTTTTATTTTTGTTTACATAACAAGATATGATAGGACAAGACATTACAACATCACTTCCATATTGGATTGGATAGTGCATCTAGGAGAAATTAATTATGCTACATAGATACGATTGAGCTTGACCTAAACCAACCTAGATCCATCTTAACTCTTCATCTACCAAGTGACGAGAGGGATCAAATATATTGAGGTGCAAACCTCTTTTAGAATGAAGAGAGGTTTGACCTCTCTCAGCACTTATAAATCTAGAGTTAAAATGAAAGAAAATATATTGAGGTGCAAACCTCTTTTAGAATGAAGAGAGATTTGATCTCTCCCAGCACTTGTAAATCTAGAGTTAAAATGGATATATATTAGTCTAATTAATAAAAATAATATATTTTTTTTTTTTTTTTTTTTTTTTTTTTTTTTTACTCATAACGAAACCTAATATACAACATCTCTTTCGTACTAGACTTAAGAGTGTCTCTCAACACAATTAATTATCTAATTAATAAATATATTTTGGTAAATATCTTAATAATTATTATTATAAAAATTAATAAATAAATAAGTGATTTAAAATTAATTCTTTATTTAAAAAATAATAATAAAATAATGGTATTTTATTTTTCAAAGTTTAACTTATTCAATATTTTCATTATTAATTTTTTTTTTGAGTTCTCTCTCAATCTCATTGATATATTTTTGAGAGTTTAGTTATTAGAGATTTATAATTGTTTTTGGTTTATTAACTTTAAGAGAGATTTATGGAAGGGCGGTAAGCACAATGAGAAAAATATTCTACTAGTCAACTAGGAATCCATCTCCAAACCGTTCTTGGAAGGAGGTTTGAATTTCAAAAATCTTGGCTATCATAATATTGCAATGGGAGCTAAGCTTATCTGGAGAATTATTGCACCTAACCCTGGCTGGGCGCATTTAGTTCTTTGGAAAAAATATTTCAAAGGCCAGCACTCCCACTGTCTAGATCACCCTCTGACACATCCAAATACGCCCTTTCTGAAGTTCTGTATCAAAGCTTGTCCTCTTACCAATGCTCATGCCTACTGGGTTCCTGGTAATGGAAAAAGGATCAACCTTTGGACATATAGAATAATGAATAATGAGCCGGTAGGAGACTATTGCTCACTTCAAGCGCTGCGCATATGGATGAATGAGGCTGGTTTGCGTTCCCTGTGGGACATTTCCGTCTGGCAGGATTCACATTGGGCTGGCTGGAATCTTCAAACGCCCCCAGATTTGTCTATGGAGCGCGAGGTCTTGCTTTCCAAGCTCCACGGATGGGCTCCAACGTTGGCTCGAAATTGGGACTCAAGAGGTTGGGGTGTGCAGGCTGGTGGATACATCTTAGCTCAAGGATACGCCAAGCTGTGTGAGCGTCCTCATGTGGCCACGAATCCAGAGTCGTGGAAAGGGATATGGCATTATCCCTCCTTGCCAAAAATTGATTTCTTCAACTAGCTGTTATGCCACTCCAAAATCTTGACAGATGATAATCTTCAGAAGCGAGGTTTCCACAACCCTTCAAGGTGCAGCCTTTGTAAGGTAAACCAGGAAAGCGTAACTCACCTAATGCTTGAATTCACCTTCACGTTGCAGATTTGAACCGAGCTGCTGGGAACTTTATGTTCCAGCTTCACTTTGCCTTCCTCCATTCCTGATTTTTTTGCTAAATGGCTACAAAGGTATCCTAGTCCTCCTCCAAAAAACAAAATTATCAGAGCTGCTTGGCTACTCTCCCTAAAATAATCTGTTGGCAGGTTTGGCTTGAGCGAAATAAAAGGATCTTCCGAAACTGTGAACCAGATGCCAAGCTTGTGGTAGTTAAGATTAAATGCCAATTAAAAGAGTGTCTAAGAGATCATGAAGACGATTTAAGTCTCAGCCAGCAGCTCTTCTCTCGATCTTCAGTTCCAAAAAATTGCAAAGAGTGTCTCCCTCCCAAAAGAATGGCAAATAAGGGCTATAGCAAAAGAGTTCCAGGGATGGATTACAAACCATCAAAGAAGCTTTCTATTTTTTGATGGGATTGCAAAAGGCAATCCTGGAAGAGCTGGTGCTAGAGGAGTCATATTGAATCTTGATGGCATAAGTATCCACAGTTTCGCCCGGGGTTTGGGCATCGCTTCTAGCATTCAAGCTGAGGCTTTGGCTCTTTTCCAAGGTCTCAAGATTTTGAAAGTGTTGAACATCAGGGAGGTTAATGTTATTGGGGACTCACAGGCTATCATTAACACTATGGTGACACATTCTAAGCCAATGGACCTAAGGCTTGCAAGGCTGATCTACAAAATAACAGACCTTGGAGACTCATTCCGGAATTTGAATTTCTACCTCGTGTTGAGAACTAATAATAAGGAGGCGGACATTGCAGCTAACAAAGCAGCCCTTCTTACAGTTGGAGCCTTGCTCAGAGGCGGACAGGAAATATGGGAACCAATTCCTTAATTTAGAAAGTTGTCATGTTTTATTGCCTACTGTTAAATCAGTTTGTATGTATCCACAATGTTGGGAAAATCTCTGAAATTGACCACATAGTAGCAGCTAAAAAGAGATGTGAGGTGAGCATAAATACCACGACCTTGCAAGGTTGTGCGGCACTCCTAGAATCAGACTCACCTTTTGTATATAAGCGTGAACCGTATATGGGCTTATACACCAGCACTTCTTACTGGACTTAGTTAAATACCTGTAAGGGCTAGACGAAAACTTAGGGTGTCTCGTGAGTTTTCGCGCACCTCTTGTTGCCCCAAAGGTGAGCCTTCATTGGCTATGCACTTATTAATAATTATTTTATTGAGCCGAGTTGAGAACATCCGGATGAGCTTTCACTTCCTCGTATGCTAGATCAAATTTGCTAAGTTTTCTACTACCAGATCGTATTTCCTGTCTGAGTTGACTTACATCATCAGATGGTCTCTTACTGTGAAACCATAAAATCCAACCTAATAGTTTTTTTTTGGGTAATTAACTGAACTTTGAATCGCTATTCATCTCTTAAGAGAAGTATACATAAGAATAATGAACCAGAGGCATAAATTCCCTGCAATCATCAAAAAAATTCCTAAACCCACCACTCTCCAATTTTCAAATTGGTTTCATGGCAACCTGTTGTCTGTTCACCTACACGTGACCACCAACATGGCACCAGGCAACCAATATTCTCTATCTATTATTTTTCTTTATACGGCAATTCGCATGCCATCTGAGGGCTTTTTTTATTACAAATTTGCACCGACATTAAAGCCGTGGTCATATCACATTTCCATAGACAACGATCTCAATAACAGCCAACTTTTTATCTGTAAATTTAAGGTCACATGAATATTGTTCCAAAATAGTTTTCGAGTTGATCTTTGTTCCCTTTAGATCGATTGATCCTTGACTGCAAAATTTGGCAGTTCTTAATTGTCATCTCTCCACCTTTGGAGGAGAAGGGGATGATGTGTTCATACTCATAGCAGAGACAAACGTCGCAGTGCCAAACCCTTATGTAGATGATGTTGCCGACGCTGTTTTTAGAGCTAAGATGCACAGCAGATTAAAACATATACTCAGCAAATAAAATCAAGCACAGGAGGCACAGCAATTTAACGTGGTTCACCCAACCAATCTGGGCTACATCCACCAAACATAGGCATCGGCAATCTTTATTAATCAAACAGGAGATTACATAATTAATCAAATCCTCACAAACTCTCACACACAAAAAACAATATGTATGGATACCTGTTTTATAGCAAGGAGAATCTAACTACCTCATAAATCCTCTCACATCAAATTTAGGATGCATTAACTCCCTCCCAACAACCTGGAGCTAGTCTAGCAACAAATTCCTATTGTTGTCACCTACTGAGATTTTTGCCTATTTTACATAAAACAGAAAATCTCAACAATCTCCACTTTGATAACAATTAGCCTAATGCCCTGTTTCTTTATTATTTATCTTTTCTGCAAGCCAAGAGAAGCCAAACACCACTGTAGCTTCTCTAACAAAACTGGTTTCGTGAACATGTCTGCACAATTCTCCTTTGTATGCACCTTTTCAAGAGAGACTCCCCTTTCAGTGATAACTTGTCTTACAAAATGGTACTTGATCGGTATATGCTTTGATTTACTATGATAGGCCGGATTCTTAGCCAAATGTATTGCACTTTGACTGTCATAAAATAACTTGATGTTGTCCTGCAACCTACCAAATTCACCAAACAAACCTTTCAACCAAATCGCTTCTTTGCAAGCATGAGAAGCAGCAATGTATTCTGCTTCAGTAGTGGATAAAGCAACAATATTTTGTAGCTTTGACATCCAGCTAATAGCTCCACCTGCAAGAGTAAAGACGTACCCTGAATTTGACCTTCTCTTATCCGAATCACCTGCAAAATCGGAATCAACATATCCGCAAACAAATTCACTACTCTTATTGTAAGTGATACAATAACTACTTGTGC
Organism: Pinus taeda; assembly: GCA_000404065.3. Lineage (NCBI taxonomy): Eukaryota > Viridiplantae > Streptophyta > Pinopsida > Pinales > Pinaceae > Pinus > Pinus taeda. The sequence continues at coordinate 12,695 of APFE030490252.1, forward strand.
CTCTCAAATACTGAAGCACCCATTTCACTGCTGACCAGTGTCCTTTACCCAGATTTGCCATATACCTGCTGACAACCCCAACTGCATGTGAAATATCTGGTCGAGTACAAACCATCACATACATTAAACATCCTACTACATTGGCATATGGAATTCGAGACATATAATCCTTTTCTTCATCTGTATTAGGACATAAATTCGAAGAAAGCTTAAAATGGGAAGCTAAAGGGACTGAAACAGGCTTCACATTATCCATACCAAACCTCAAAAGTATTTTCTCAATATTCTTTTGTTGTGATAGCCATAGCTTACCATTTCTCCTGTCTCTGAAAATCTCCATGCCCAAAATCTGTCTTGCTGCTCCTAGATCTTTCATATCAAATGTCCTTGCCATCTGAGCCTTCAACCTATTGATTTCTTCTATGCTTTTTCTTGCTAAAAGCATATCGTCAACATACAATATCAAGATAATGAATATGCCATTATTCAACTGTTTAAAATAAACACAATGATCATATTCACTTCTAACATATTTCTGACTCAACATGAAAGAATCAAACTTCTTATACCACTGCCGAGGCGACTGCTTCAGGCCATATAATGACTTCTTGAGCCTGCAGACAAATTTCTCATTGCGATGCTGAACAAACCCTTCCCGTTGTTCCATATATATTTCCTCATCTAAATCACCATGTAGAAATGCAGTCTTAACATCTAACTGCTGCAACTCCAAATCAAACAAAGCCACTAATGCTAACACAATTCTAATTGAAACAATTTTAACCACTGGTGAAAAAATCTCATGAAAGTCTATGCCAGCTTTCTGAGAAAATCCTTTTGCAACCAGTCTCGCTTTGTACCTGTCTTCCGTATCATTCACACCCCGTTTTAGCTTGAAGACCCATTTACACCCCACAGTTTTCCTGCCTTTCGGAAGCTCAACCAGATCCCATGTGCTGTTCTTACTCAAGGCCATCATTTCGTCCTTCATAGCTGCTTTCCACTTGTTACTTTTCGAACCTTCTATTGCTTCCTGATATCACAGAGGTTCATCATCATTAGCAGTAAATGCAACTGAAGTAACATAATCATCATACCTTCTCGGTGGCAGTTTGATTCTTGTCGACCTCCTTAAGGATGTTTCTGGCGCTTCCTCAATTTGTTGACTCCCATCTGTAGGAACTTCTTGATGACCAGTATCTGAAACCTGTTCATGATCTATACCTGAACCCTGTTCATGTTCTGATTTTGAAACCTATTCATGACTAGTATTTGAACTATGGTCATCATGACTATCATTAGAAATGCTATCAAATTGAATGTGTTGAAAGTCAGATACATCACCCTGTTTCAATCTACTATCCACATCTAACTGTACAAGAGAGGATTCATTAAACTTTACATCTCTGTTGATGATGATTTTGCGGGTAGTAGGATCCCACAATCTACATCCCTTTGTTCCAACACCATACCCACAGAGATATACCTTTTAGACTTTGGATCTAACTTAGTTTGCTGATGTTTAGGCACTAGAGCATATGCGTCACAACCAAACACTCTGAGTTTAGAATATTCACAAGGGTGTCCTTTCCATACCTCTTGCAGAATCTTGCAGTCTATGGCCGTCGATGGAGATCGGTTTATCACATAACAAGTTGTTGCCACCGCTTTCGTCCACAACTCCTTTTGCAACCCGGCATTACTTAGCATACTTCTTGCTCTCTCGAGAAGAGTCCTATTCATGCATTCAACAACTCCATTTCGTTGAGGAGTATAAATCGTGGTCTTATGTCTCTCGATCCCTGCATTCTTAAAACAGTTGTCAAATTCCTTCGAAGTAAACTCACCACCATTGTCAGTTCTTAAACATTTTATTGTTCTACCAGTGTTGTTTTCTACCAATGCTCTAAACTGCTTGAAAATTGAAAAAACATCAGACTTTCTTTTCAACATGTAGACCCAGACCTTCCTAGAAAAGTCATCAATGAATGATAAAAAATAATATGAACCACCATATGAGGTTTTAGGGGTTGGTCCCCAAACATCTGAATGGATATAATCAAGTATGCCTTTACTAGTATGTTTGCCTGTTTTAAACTTTTGTTTACTTTGTTTTCCAAACAGAGAATGCTTACAGAAATCTAACTTTCCAGACTTTAGATTTGGAAGTAACTTGCGATCAGCCAAAATCTTCAACCCTCTTTCACTCATATGCCCCAATCTTTGATGCCATAAGTGAATGGAACTACTGTCATGTTCAGACAGCGTAGACACAAAATCTGACCCTGTACCTCCTTCTAACTGAAATAGATTTCCTACTTTCTTAGCTTTCATAACTAGTAAAATGCCTTTGTAAATTTTCATTACTCCACCTTGAATTACAGTTTTATATCCATTTGAATCAAGTGCTCCTAATGAAATCAAATTTTTCCTTAAATCTGGTACATGCCTCACATCAGTTAACATTTTAGTTGTCTCATCAAACATTTGTAGTTGTATGCTCCCAATCCCCACAATATTACATGTTACATCATTACCCATGTACACAACTCCATCATTAATTGATTTATATGTCTTAAACCATTCCTTATGGATACACATGTGGTTTGATGCACCGGAATCTAACAACCAATGTTGATCATGATTTGACACATTAACTGATAATACTTCATCACTCATACCTGAACCAGATGTCGAACCTGTATCTGTCGTATTTGCCTCCTTCTTCTCTGTTGAAGAATCTGCTTTAGAAGTTTGCTGATGTCACTTCTAGCTGTCCTTCTTTAAATGCCCTGATTTGCCACAAAACCAACACTTTACCTTACTCTTCTTCCCTTTCGACTTTGAACGTGAGTCGTTCGGCCTCTTGGAGTGTCTTTCTTTCGAACTACCTCTAACCATCATAGCTACTGATGTAGAGGTTTCTGAATGCGGCCTTCTCCTTGTTTCTTCTGATAATAAGGATGCAACTACATCATCAAACTCAATAGTTTCTGATGAACTAAGACTTATAGAAGTAACAAAATGATCCCATGACTCGGGCAACGTGCACAATAAAGTAATGGCTTTATCCTCAGATTGAATTTTTACTTCTATACTTTGTAATTGCACAAGAAGAGTATTAAAAGCATTTAAATGATCAGCAATCGATGTACCTTCCTTCATTTGCAAACTGTACAACTGTCGCTTCAGGAGAATCCTATTGGTTAAGGATTTGGTCATGTACAGTTTCTCTAGTTTCGTCCACAAACCAGCAGTTGTTGTCTCCGACACGATATTAAACTGGACATCATCAGCTAGACACAGTCGAATAGCACTTATCGCTCTTTCATCCATCTCGGCCCACTCATTATCTGTGATGTTGTAAGGCTGTTTGGATTTGCCCAACAACGCCTTTGCCACACCATGTTGGATAAGCAAATCGTACATCTTCACCTTCTAAATCTCAAAATTATTTTTGCCATTAAACTTCTCAATTTCAAACCGGGCACTTTGAGTTTTCGCCATTTTGTATCAACCAAAAAACACAATAATCTCCAAAATCCAACTTTTAAATACCAGCAATAAAAAAAAATTGCCTATGCCTTATAGTCTTTGCTTTCAAAAACAAACTTTTTGCTATGTGAATTGGAATACATAAAAACTAAGTATTAAATTGTACCAATTCTGCAATTTGTGACAAATATATATCACAGCACACCACAAAAATGGCTCGAACCACCAATGTAAGGACTGATCCGCTTCATCAAAATTAATATGGCCCAATGAAATATCAATTTTGGACATAGGTATTCAAACCTTCTATTTGGCATGGTATTTCGACCTTCATGGATTCGAGCTGCTATAGGCAGAATATTATTGCTATATTTTTTACAAGAGATGTTATAGGTATCTCAAATAACACATCAGACCTCTAAGCACGCAACCCAAGCAAATCCGCGACTCGACCCAGTATTTATTATCGCGTATCAGTGTGAATATAATCAACAATGGTGGCCAATAAATAATTCTGGATCTTAGATACAAGTTGTGTGCATCTATGCATTTTAACACAACACCCTCACGCATTAATCAGCAATACGCACCTCTCTGCACAGTCAATAATTTCAGGCTCCACGTAATAAATTTAAATACCTCCACTCAGCGCACCAGCAGCACCCATGAATGGTTGTCGCGCTGCACCTTCACTCCAGCAATCAACAAACTATGTTGCGAGACTGGTTGCCAGAAAAGGGCAATCGTTTGCATTCAGCAGCACTCCATGCAGTTGGACAATAATCAACAGCACGGCTAGCGCTCCACGCAGCACCAACGCTCCAATACACCACGTAGGTCCACGCAGCATACAGCAATACGCACCAGCATGCACAGGTTTTGTCATAAGCCAGCAGTCACATATACGCACGCTCATATACACGCAGGCTCAACATGCTCCTCGTCCACGCAAGTTGTTCTCTGGTCTGCGCACTGGCGATTCACCTCCAACATTGCTCTGATACCATTTGTTAGAGCTAAGATGCACGGCAGATTAAAACATATACTCATCAAATAAAATCAAGCACAGGAGACACAGCAATTTAACGTGGTTCACCCAACCAATCTGGGCTACGTCCACCAAACATAGGCATCGGCAATCTTTATTAATCAAACAGGAGATTACATAATTAATCAAATCCTCACAAACTCTCACACAAAAAACAATCCGTATGGATACCTGTTTTATAGCAAGGAGAATCTAACTACCTCATAAATCCTCTCACATCAAATTTAGGATGCGTTAACTCCCTCCCAACAACCTGGAGCTAATCTAGCAACAAATTCCTATTGTTGTCACCTACTGAGATTTTTGCCTATTTTACATAAAACATAAAATCTCAACAGCTGTCCTTTCTCCATTGTTTTGGATGACAACCTGCAACATATGCCTTTTGCCAACACAAATTTCTCATCACCTTCCCCTTTCTCCATTGCCTACCCTCTCTTCTAAGGGTGAAACATAATCCATCACAAACCCAATGTAATAATCAACTATCTATGCTTATGCCTCCCCTAAACTCAAGAGTAGGTTTGAGACTCAAGAGCCTGTTGGTATCTTATTGATCTAAGCAGTATCATGTTGTTGTTCCTTGAACTCGTCAAGAATACACAATCTATTTCTTGGGGCTCGTATTAATGAGAGTAATTTCAGTGGTCTTAAAGATTTTAGGTAGGTATCTCTCTATGTTTTAAATATTTTAGGTAGGTATCTCTCTATTAATTTCAACAACCAAACTCCCTCTCGGAAGCGATGGTAGAATTCAAATTATAATGAGTGACATTTTAAAAGGAAAAAATACAAATAAAATAAATAATTAAGTGAGTGTCTCTTATCAAAGTAAAATTGTAAGAAATATCATCCATTGTTGTTGGACTCCTTTAGTTGGATGATGTCACCCCTCTCATAGAGGAGGAAAACACTCTACAACATATTTTTGTTTGTTTGTTTGACAAAACCATGAACTCCTCTCCATGCCATATTAGGCTTAATGACACCCCAAAAATTGAATTTAATTGATTTTATCAAGCACAAAAATGTTATTCCACTGATTGATTGTGGTAACATATAAAATTTTATTCATAAAAGAGTGACCCAAGGCACCCATTTTTATGGTTTTCTTATGTTTATTTTTAAATTATTATAGTTAATGGTGGTATGATGAAATGTTGTGGCTAATATGAAAATTTGAAACTCCAAATGGGTGAGTATCATCTTAGAAGTCACATGTATGTTGTTGAAATGTGTGGTTGCAATGTAGTTCTAGGGTTAGAATGGTTGCACACTTTGGGACTTATCACTATGGATTTCAAAGATTTATATATGAGCTTTACTAAAGAGCTTACATTTAGTTTGCTCCAAATGTTTTCCCTTAAAATTATTACCTCTCATTCCATGTAGAATTTATTAAAAAAGCCATTTCATGCAAGTTTTAAACCTTTTACAGTATCACAATGCACACATAGGTTCTTAATAAATACAAAAGTAAAAAATGATAATCATACACATACACAATGCATACATAGGTTCTTAATAAATACAAAAGTAAAAAATGATAATCATACACATACACAAAGATTTACCTTGGAAACCCGAATTGGGAAAACTACCAAAAGTTGAGAACCACACCTCTATTTTTTATCATCAAGCAACGTTGTTGTTTACAGTACAACAACCAAAACCCCTAATCCATTGACTGAGATTAGATTACAATATTATTCCTTAATTAGAATTAGAAAACTATGGATTGAAACAACATGTGCATAAAACTACCAAAAGAAAAAACCTTGTGTTAACATGTAAGTAAATATTGCTTTATTTCTTCTATTATCATAATACAATGGTATATTTCATCTATTTTGTCTTAGTCAACATAATAAACCAACAATTTCCCCCATACTCAAAGAATTAAAAAAGGAATTGTATAAACTCTATGTCATTTAGTTATTTACATGCATAATTTTGCATCCGTCATCTTACTCTAGGCATAACCTAATACTACAACAACAAGTTTCCATCAACAAGTAAACAATCACTAAAGTACAAGGTTGTTCTTCGTAATACAACATTTTTTTTGCTTTTATTGCAATAAGAATATTAGTCGTATTACCGAAGTAGTGTCAACTAGACTAGTGGAATCTTGCTGGAGGATCAATTGTGCAGCCTAGGCAATGAGTTGCTAGGTTTTAAGACCTCAACAAAGATTGATCTCACTCTCTAGTGGAAATACAGTATCGGCGACACTGTTTAGCAGATAAAAGACAAATAGCTAAGCATGACATGCCTCAGACAAGGTATGTTAACCCTTTATACTCATGCATAGATTGTGAGCAATGGGCTCGTCTTATGGTGCTTGTATTGGTGAGTTTGATAGACCTTATGCGCAAGCATTCAACAATGATCTCTATTCGTGGTTCCTGGGCTAGAGAGTTTTGCATTAATTAATATTATAAACTATTTTATTAATATATGTATTTTTTTAATCTCTATAAATTTAGAAGATGTTCAGTAATGTTGTTGACAATTTGGAAGAAATAGAGGAGCTAAGAATCACCATCATCTTAAAAGGCTATGTATTCACCAATGCAATGAGATACTATAACTGCTAAGTGTGGAACATCTAATGTTTTTTGAGAGGCTCGATGCGTATGGTTGTCCAAAAATCGAGTGGTATGCGGGAGTAGTGAAACATAATAAATCTAAGATTAAGTCAAACCACTCTTAAATATAAACTATTTGAAGAAAATCCCAGGCATAGGTGAAAATGAAAATTGTCATTCGCACTAAATTTGTTGTTGCAACACATCTATGACACTTGATTAATTCTTTAGTGTCCACTTTGCAATAAGATTAGCATTATGTTCTAGAGATATTTGTCATTCATTGAATCCACTTTATCTCAATGTATTAGATGCTACACCAAGTTGCGTCGTGTATGCAATGATACATTTTATATATCTAAAAAAAAATTTCTTCCAAAAAATGTTTATATAATATTTATTTTATTAGAAATAAGAGCTTTTATATTTAATGATATAGTTTTTCAAGATTATCTTCCCAAATCTTCTATTCCTTTGGTGTACCTTAGCTTTTTCATTATGTTTTGTATTTGCATGTTTATATATATATATATATATATAAATAATTAATTTCATTTTAATTTTGAACAAAAAAATAATTATTTTTCTTTTAAAACAATGCATCTTAATAATAAAGTTTAAAATTTAAAATCTAACTTTAATATTAAGAATTACTCTTCTTACATAAGCTTTCACTATGAAGTTAAATCAATATTTAACCATTTTTAAAAACTCATTCTATATTTTATTATAATAATGTAGAATTTTAACTCGAGTGATTTGGTGAACAATTTGTTTCTCCCATTGATTATTTGTTTCATTTATGAAATAGTTATACATGATTTAATAATTGTGATAGATCATTAGAAGTTACCAATTCTCCAAAAACTCTCATTTTGTTAGGGTCCAACCCTAGCCCCTTTATCTATGTAATAAGCCCAAGGGGCCTCATCAGAGCCATAATTGGTTAGTTGTTTCAATAAAGCCCATACGTGATTATCTAAATTAATAATAATTGTAAGTGGTTGACCCACATTATAGAAAAGGGATCACAATTAGTTATAAACAGGACAGAATTAATAAATAAAGTGGTTAACCTGTGTTATATAAGGGATCAATAGTAGTTATGGTTTTGGATGTCATAAAGCTATAAATAGTCTTAAATAGCAAGAGAAGAAGCATTGAGTTTTATTGTAATTGAACTCTGCTCTGTTGGAGGTTTCCCCTTGAAGAGGCAAGTGAATATTGTATTATGCTTATGAATAATAAAATATCTTTGCAACTTGTCTGAATTCATGTGATATTTCTGTGTTTTTGGCAATATTATTTTGTGTTTATGGAATTTTTTTATTCTCACAAATCAAGTGCATAACAAGTGGTATCAAATCACTTTCCAAGGCTAGTTTTAATTCCAATTTTGGAAAGTTTTTTTTTGTAAGGCTAGAGACATGTTCTAGCTTCTTTAAACCACGAGATTTGTTGTTGAGTGCATAGACATGTGGATTTGGGGATGCATGCACACACGAACTACAAGAGGTGGTCATGCTTGTTGGACCCCCTTGTAACCCCTATGGGCATCCCTTCGAGTAGTAGCGCATTAGATAGAATCATGCACGGGCTGCACTTTCACATACCCTTGGGTATATCGGAAGACCCCCTGGGGTAACCTGAAAACTAACCTTAGATTAGTCATTGGTTGTCTTGTTGCTACAGTACACTAAGAACATCACTCAGAGAGATTATTCGCACGTACAATAGGGTAGTCAGGTAGTGTGGTTAAGGGTACGGTTTATCCTCCTTAGTTAGCGCTCTGAAAGAGTGGGTCGAGTACTGTTGTTGGACCCCTATGTATATTGCGATTTGTATCACCTAACACTCCTTTGTGACCATAGTTCCCTCAACTATCTGAAGATCGCCCCTACCTTTTCATCCAGATCAGATCCAACAGTTACGTTTCAACCGTTGTTATCCATATCAGATCCAACAGTTGGGGTTCTATCATCATTGTACAGTTCATATTCAACAGTTAGGTTTTCCACAATGCAAATCAGGCTCTTTGTGCAAGGAGGGTTTTAGCCGCTATAATCTAGATTAGATTGTCATAGAACATTTTGGAGTGTCAAGACTTTGGGGTTGTTACTACCACAGTCCTTTCAGAGTTAAAAAAGAAGAAGGCTTGGGCCATCATGGGACACTTGCAAGAGATCTAGACCATAAGATTTAGGATGACGAGTTGATCGCAGTGGTACCATTCACTTATAAGCCCTCTAATTTTCATGTTGTCCAAATTTTTTCCTGACTGTACTTCAAGTGACCCACATCATTAGACTCCTGAGCTTCCCCTGTTTTTAGCCATACTACTCTTAAGTAATCTCAAGCATTTGATTGGGGCTAGTGCATGCACGATACCAGGTCTCAAGTTCTGGCTATGGAGAAGGCTGCAGAGAAATTCGAAACCCATCAAGAAAAAACTCAATGACTTCCAAACATCCCTTAATGACAAAATCACACAAATATTAGAAGCCCTCAGGACACCTTGCAAACCCATGAGGGAAGAACACATTGTTGATGCACATGTAGAAGGACAATCTAACCATCACGTTCATTTCCATGTAGGTCACCAATATTCGAACCACTAGACACCCAAGTTGGACATGTACAAATTTGATGGCTCTAACCCAACAGTATGGGTAGCACAAATGAAACAATATTTCCACCTTAATAATATCTGGGATGATGACACTAAACTACATATGGGATCTCTTTACCTGGACCAAGAGCAATGGCAGTGGTGGTAGTGGCATCAGAATTGTTATACAGGGAGGCCAACTTGGAAATTGTTCTCAAAACCCATTTCTGACCACTTTGATTGGGAATCTCACTTTTTGGGTCATCTAACTAAGCTCAGGCAAACAAGTACAGTATGAGACTACATTGCAGGCTTTGAACAATTGGCCATCCAGACTGAAGGACTAGGAGATGCCTTTTACTTGGAACGTTTCATAAGTGGCATAAAGGAATTCGTCCAAGCCCATGCCAGAATGCATCACCCAACTACCTGGTTGGAAGCATGCAATAAGGCCTTAGAGATAGAAGTCACTTTAAATATCCAATCCAATAGTGCAAATTTCGTAGCACGGGCATGCCCCACCCCGGCTACGGGCCCAACCCAAACACTTAAGGTTCAAATGGTGTCACCGATAGAAATGGCTAAAAGAAGGAAACACAAACTCTGTTACTATTGTGATGACAAATACTCCCTGGGACATAAATGCAAGGAACTAAAATTCTTTCAAATCGACGCTACTAAAAACAGCTTTGTTGATGAAGCTCCATCCATTGAATTTCCTGAGGAGGAAGAGGGTGAACCCCTAACAGCCCTGGACACTGATACTACAACTATGTCGGATGAGCCAATTATCTCACTCCATGCCCTAGCCAACATTTCTTCTCTTCATACTCTAAAAACCTAAGATTTTCTTAAACATCAACCAGCAATGGTGTTGATGGATAGTGGAAGCATGCATAACTTTGTCCATAAGAGAGTAGAAGAAGGCATTCATTGTTTTGTCAGGAAATATCTAAGTTCCATGTCCTTATTGCTGATTGGGGGACCATGAAATGTGAAGGACGTTGTGAAAATCTTAAGCTTCAAATGGGGTATTATCACCTCAAAACCCACATGTTTCCCATTGAAATGGGCGGTTGTGACATTTTCCTAGGTGATGAATGGCTCCGCACACTAGGCCCTATCAAAATGGACTTCCAGGAGTTATATACGATCTTTAAGTAGAATGGCCATACTGATACAGTATGGGGACTCTAGGTAGGTGCTCCTACTATCATCAACTTACATCGAATGGGGAAGCTTTTTAAAAAGGCTCATCATGGGATAATAGCACAATTTAATGCCATCCATGCTATTGAATCTACTCCTCCTAACATTCATCCTAAAATGCAACAGGCATTAGATTTCCACCAATGGGTCTTTGACAAACCTAAGGAGCTCCCACCCTCTGGGGGTGAACATGATCATGTCATCCCTTTCTCCCAAGTACCCAACCACCAAATGTCCACCCTTATCGGTACCATGTTGCACAAAAGAATGAAATTTAAAAAATCATCAAGGAACTCCTTGAAGTTGGTGTTATTTATGCCAAATCCAGTCATTATTCATATCCAGTGGTCATGGTTTTTAAGAAATATGTTGAATGGCACGGTTGTCCTGACCTTCGGCCCCTTAACAAGCTCACTACCAAGGGCAAATTTACTATTCTAGTAGTTGAAGATCTGCTTGATGAATTGCACAGTGCCAATTTTTTTACCAAGATGGACCTCTGCTTGGGCTATTACCAAATACGGATGAAGGAAGTTGACATTCCTAAGACAACCTTCCAAACTCATAAAGCCCATTATGAATTCCTGGTCATGCCATTTGGTCTTTGTAATGCCCCATCCACTTTTCGGAGCCTCATGAACCACCTTTTGAAACCATATCTCAAAAAAATCGTCCTAGAATTTTTTTATGACATTATCATCTACACATAACATGGGACACACACCTTCAACATGTTGACCAGGTATTGCAACTGCTCCAATATCACAAATTATTTGTCAAATTATCCAAGTGTTCCTTTGGCATGGAAGATGTAGAGTATTTGGGACACATTGTGGGTTGTGAAGAAGTAAGGGTTGATCCAAAAGAGATTCAGGCAATGCAAGATTGGCCCCAACCAAAGAGCTTGAAGAGATTGAGGGGATACTTGGGTCTCACGGGATACTATCACAAATTTGTCAACAATTATGGACACCATGCTCGATCCCTCATTAATCTTCTCAAGAAAAAATCAATTCTCTAGACTGATGCAGGTCAGCAAACCTTCCTAACTCACAAATAGGCCATGTTCTCCACTCCAGTATTGGCCCTACCACACTTCACAAACCCTTTGTGATTGAATGTGATGCTTCAGGTACAGGCATTGGCACAATATTAATGCAGGATGGTAGACCATTAGCTTTCAATAGTGAACAAATCAGTGGCAAACATCTAGGTCAATCTCCATATGAGAAAGAAATGATGGTCATATTACATAAAGTGGACACTTAGTGACCGTACTTATTGGGGCATTGTTTCCAAGTCCGCATTGACCATCATAACCTAAAATATTTTCTAGAGCAATGTTTATCATCGCCACAACAAAATAAATGGCTCAAAAAAATGTTGGGATATGGTTATGAGATAATTTATAAGAAGGGACATGACAATGTAGTGGTCGATGCCTTATCATGCTAATTTGAGGAAGAGGGAACCTTGTTATCCCTATCTCTACCCATACCAGATTGGATTGAGGCATCCCATCATGATGGTTATCCCACCCCTCTCTGTCCCGACACATTAACGGATTGCGAGCAGATCCTAATTTCTTAGAGAATTAATTTTAGAAGGATGATGTTCTTCGCTATAAGGATCGGGCAGTGTTATCCTTAATCTCCACCCTCAAACCCTGCATCTTGGAAGAGTTGCACTCCTCTCCAGTTGTTGGATATTCAGGCTTTCATAAGACTTATGCACAAGCATGTCGTTCTTTCTTTTGGACTAGCATGAAGCACGCCATTCTTACTTTTGTGGTTGAATGCAAAGTATGCCATCGCAACAAAGGGGAAACACTCAAGCTACCGGGAACCTTACAACCCTTTCCACTTCTTGCTTCTATCAGGACAAATGTTTTGATGGATTTCATTACAGGTCTACCAAGGTCAAGAAACAAATCATTCATCATGGTGGTTGTTGACAAACTTTCCAAATATGATCATTTTTGCACTCTACTGCACCCATTTACCCCAACATTAGTGGATCAAGTTTTCGTGAACCAAATATTCAAACGGCATGGGATGCCGGCTTCCATTTTGTCTAATCAAGAGCCCACTTTCACCAACAATTTTTTGCAAGAACGTTTTTAACTACAGGGCACACAACTCAAACTGAGTACATCTTATCATCCCCAAATTGATTGTCAAACAAAAGTAATCAACAAATGTTTGGAGACCTATCTGCAGTGCTTCACTTTTGACAAGCATAATCAATAGGGATAGTGGCTACCTTTAGCTGAATTGTGGTATAATACTAAATATCATGAGGCCACCAAGATGACGCCATATGTGGAAGTGTATGGCCAATTCACACCTTCTCCAACTTTTTATATCCCCGTATCTTCCAAAGTACAGTTAGTTTCTCAGCTCATACAGAATCATGCCATCATGATCGCTCATCCCAAAGATAATCTACATCAAGCTCAGAATCAAATGAAACAATAAGCTAACCAACATCCTTCATAGAGGTCATTTTGAGTAGGCGACCAGGTGATCCTGTGACTCTAACCTTATAAGAAAACCTCTCTCAGAAAAATGTTGCGAGAAACTAGCTGCACAATTCTATGGACCTTATCAGATACTTCAACATATAGGAGTAGTCACTTACAAACTAGCCCTGCTGACTACTTCGAAAATCCACCCAGTATTCCATGTATCCTACCTTAAGAAAGTTGTGAGGAACAATTGCGGAGTTCAAATGGGTCTGCCAAAATTGGATGAGGAAGGTTCACTTTTGGCTCCGGCCCGAACAAGTCCTTGATACTCATGAAATACATATCCACTGCCACACAATCAAGGAAGTCCTCATCAAGTGCAAAGACACCTCTCCATAAGATGCGACATGTTAATCGACCACTATTCTTCAACAGTTTTCACAGCTTCAACCTTGAGGACAAGGTTGCTTTTGATGGGGGAGGGCATGTTAGGGTCCAACCCTAACCCCTTTATTTATGTAATAATCCCAAGGGGCCTCGTCAGTCATAGTTAGTCAGTTGAACCAATAAATCCCCTAAACAATTATCCACATTATTAATAATTTTAAGTGGTTGCCCGCATCATAGAAAAGGGACCATAATTAGTTATAAACGGACCATAGTTAATTACACCGAAAGGATTTTTCTCTATGAATTTGGTTGGGCAAACATTATTTAGCCCAGCCAATCCCCTCACTCCATTTTCATTGTTCTCTCCCATCATAATTCAATACATGTAAACTTTTATCAAGCCCGATTTCTCTTGCTACATAAAGTACGACCACCTTTCAAGGTGGGGAGTTAATGCCTGTTGTTGAGTACAACGTTCTTTGGCTATCATTTGCCCTACACAGAGTCTGTTGTAATTGACACATAATCAGCACCTTTCTCTTCCTTGGATTCATCAAGGGCAAGAGATTAAGGTGAAGAAAATGAGGCGGGAAGAACACGGAAGTGGTTCCATTAAGTCTTATTCCGAGGACGTGTTGTTCGAGGTGTTGAAGCATTTGGATTCTAAGTCTTTGGTGATTGCTGCTTGTGTGAACCGCTGATGGAAGCACACTGCCAAAGAGAAGGCGTTGCGGGAAGGAATTTGTGTGAAGCATTGGACTGAAGAGGTTTTTTATGCTTCCAAGTCGGGGCAGCTGAGGAGTGTTGTTTTGGCCTCAGGAGGCTTTCTTCATCTTTATGTCCATTGCTTACAATCGCTTTTGGATCCTCTGCATCATATTCTGGATCAATTGCGGCTGGTACTTTGACACGTTATTAGGAATTACTCGAAACAAATTATATGATTATAACTTTGTGTGAAAAGTGACACTTAATCCCATACTAGAGAACTAAAACATAAATTATGGCATCCTACAAAATGGAGTTCGCATTGTGTTGGAACGAGTAATGAAGAGCTGAAAAAATGGAACTACCTCTTTACAAGTATAACTCTCATAAACATTATATAGTTGGATACTTTTGATATATACTCTTTGTGCTTTACCTAAATGATTAGTTGCAAAATGAAGCTCTATGCCATCCTTTGAAAGTTGGAAAGGGCATCCCATTATCCATGCATAATTACTTTGCAAATAACCAAGCCATCCCATTAGCAGTATCTCAATGCAACAACAACCCCAAAAATGCAATCATTCATCTTAGAGCAAGGGAATGTGTATATCAACAGCTACCCAAGCAGGCCTAGAAAATGACAAGCATGCTTTTGTAGTTTTTTATGTTAAAAAAAACACGTGTTTCTATTCGAAGGTGTTTCCTTTGATGTGCACTTCCAAGAATTGTGGGTTAAAAATCTATATACACTAAGAAATAGATCCGCATGAATATTGTATATCTCAAGACAAATCTATGCAGGTATAAATCTAAGTACTCGTAGACTTTAAAATCGAATTTATTGTAAGAGAGTGTAATAGATATATCGATGTTTTGTACTATAATGTATTACGCAACCAAAGAAGCCATAACATGCAAATACACTCAAGCAAACTCCATTAACGAGTATTGATAGTGTTAGTAGGCTACCAAGGAAAAAATGAGTTGCAAAGAATCTAAACCAAATCTCAATTAAAATTGGAGGGAAATAATGGAGTAAATACCAAGTCCATCTTTCTCCTTCGCTCTTTTCCATTGACTATTATGAGAGATTGGGGCGTCATTCCAACTGCCCCACATCTTTGAGGTTTATCTGCAAGCCCTCTCATCAGCTCACCTCCTCCACTTCCTCCTCTTCTTCATTTTCTTTGTACAAGGGAGCTCCCTCTTCTTCTACATTTCTCTAATTGTGGCGAGGCACGCTCGCCCCCTTATAGGTGTCAGTAGTAATGTATTTCTATTATGTTATGTTTTTTTCCTGTAAGCTTGAGTTTCATAATGGACATACAATTGAGAGTTTCAGAATTACTGTCCATTGTGAAACCACCATGTGGAAGAATGTTTATGCCCACAAACATCATGTGGGCGGGCGGATATAACCCAAACTCTGTATGTGTGAGTTTGCTTTGTAGGGGCTCTCATGTCCATTAATACAAACAATTTCTCTTTTGTTATTTTCATTGGTAAAATGTGGGCATCAATATATTCTAATAGTTAACTCTGGGAATAAGTTATTTAGCAAGGCAAGACAATATGTCCCATAAACTTTTAAACTACTAAACATTAAAATAATTTATGCTCCTTCTATATCTGTTTTATATCTGTTATGTTAGGTTGCGCAGTGTGATATTTTTGGTTGAAACTTGGCAATTACATCCTCATTGCTATTCCATTCAGTATGTCAAAACTTTCAAAATTTGTTTATTGTTAGGTGGTGTCAGAGAAAGAGGGAAAAATTACCCCGTTAGTATGTCGTCTTATTTGTAGTCAGGTACTATGCGTTAATTCAATTTAAATCAAACTTTGACCAATTTAAATGCTCTTGTTGTTATCTTCCACAATACGATATGTGCATCCCACATTCATTTATGACGAAAAACTATTCACCATTAATGCATGTCAATGATTCCTCAGTGCCCAATTTATGCATAGACAAAAACATTGAGAGGCTGAACACAATGACTCTCGTTATCTATCTTCTATTTCTCACCATCTCATGCAATCACACAAAGATCTCGTCTTGTAAATATTCATATCTTTCGTAACAGTAAATCCTTGTGAACATGACTCAGGCTTCCACACTCAGTGGAGGGCCGAGCGAAAATTTTGCAAACTAAAAATACTATTTTATCATTAAACATGAAATACCATATCGTTTTTGATACTCATTGTTGTAATCAACATCGTTTTACACATTTGCCAATATTTCCAAATTTTGTGTCTCACCTAACAAGAGCCCACCATTAATTTTTTAATGTAGCTCTAATTTCTTTAGAATTTAAAAGGATGGCTAAGGAATCTAAGACTTGGATTTTGTCCATACCATAAAATTTCACAGACCCCACTATCCACTGAACTTTGAAGCTCAAAATAGGCGAGCCATGAAATTACGGCCATCCTTATCTACCCTACTATGTACTATTAGTTGATTATAGGTTGTTGTATTTGAATTGGTTTTATGGAAATTTTCATGTATTTTATAGGTTTATTAAAGATAGTTGAACTTGAATTGGTTTCAAATTCAACAAATTTATATCAAAATGGATATGAAGAACATGACATTACTATTTTTTAATTATCATAACCACCTATAGAAATATTGTCATTTTGAATACTTCACTTTTGAAAGAATCTGATATAACTCTCTTGAGTTACTTGGGATGTTACTTGGGATTCCAGAGCATGAAAATTCCAACTCTTACCCGTACATGCCAAACTGTGTAAAGTTGCAGCATTAAAAGTTGTGTTATCTATATGAATGTACTTGCAATTATCCTATCTCGTCCCCTAGACTATATCTAGTCTCGTGGACATCAAAATTTCATTTCATTTCAAGATCATAAATGACATACCACAGTTCGAGTCCTATAAGCTCACAAACACTCTAATTCAGACGCATAAGTGCCATCAGCATGGGAGATCCGTGATTCAGTTTATGTTTTGCCGGAACACTCAGGAGACATAATCTCATCTTCCTACAACATGTGTAGGAGTACTATAGATTATCAGAGTAGCAACACTAATTAAAATTTAGTTGTGCTCCATTATGACCGTACTAACTCTTTAGTTGTGTATTGATTAATACCATGGACGAGCTTAAATGTCAATCTTTATTAATAGATCTGCAAATAGTTATCGGTAATGATCAAAATAATTTTGAAACCTCGCAAGGGTGCCTACCATTAGCCATCACGACAAGGCATAAATGGTCAGTTGTTACTCCCAGACCATGAGGCCAGACCGCAAAGGAGAAATAATAATAAGCAATGAGAGCTTAAACAACTCAACGAACCTGTGAGTTGATTTTCCCATGCAGCAATTTTATAGTTCAAAAGTTGATTTGCTTCTTGACCACCCGGATAACATGAGTGTAGCTATGGATTCAAATTATTTAGCAATAAATACCAATCAGTTGTGGAGTACTGATCTCTAGGTCGGTAAGGGCATGGACTACTGGTTGAGCATTTAAGACAAGTGGATCCATTACCCGTATTTCAGATTACTCCAACTTCTCAGGCTTTGTCTTCGACTTTCAAAATTGTTGAACATTAAATCTGACCTTGTCTGTTGTTCGTTTGCCAGCTTTACAAAGGTTCTGCTATTCGATCGAGGAGACTTTACTTCCATTTTTTTCTTTTTATTTTTTATTTAAGTAGGTTGCCTCGAAGAAAGATATGCTTACTAATGGAATCCTATTATAAAAAATGTGTGGAAAGATATGTTGCGTTGGCTTTGCAGAACTAGTACAATGTTTGAGTTTGATGTTGTGTTGGCTTTGCAGAACAGTTGGACACGGATACAAAGATTGTTCTAAGGATTGAAGGACAAATAAAGTATACGCAAAGTAATTTTAGTAGAATATCTTTTTATGTGAAGCCAGAAAATGAAAATCTAGCAAAAAAATATATCTGAGGGCCTTATGAATGGTTAGATAGATACAAATTTCGCAACAGATAAACACTGATTATAAGTGCAAAGAGTTTTGTATTGAAGTTTTTCTATTCCTCAGCTTACTTAATAGTGGAAGATAGGAAAAAGCAAATTGATCATATATATATAATATATATATATATATATATATACATACACTAGATCTGTTATGCGTGGAGAGATTTGTACTCAATTATATAATTTCGTTTGACATTTAATAAATCAAAGGCATATATAGGTTTGTACTCAATTATTTATTTTGATCGGCTTGGACACTTAATAGATCCATGGTTGCTATGACTCTATGTTAATTATTTCATTAGTTAAACATAGGTGATTTTTAAGTATGCTATGGAGTTATCCAACGAGTTCATTTCTTTAATTGGTTTAACTTTATGTGTAATCATATACCTGAGTTTTTTTTTTTTTTTCATTGTTTACTTTCCCTTGAAGAAAATTGACTTCCATGTATTGTTTATATTTGTTTGATATGATAGTTTCAAAACAAAACAAACTACTTATCTATAGAGCATTTATTGTGATCTCTTTGCTTTTTCCAACCAAGCCTTCAAAGCAAACAATCAAAGATTAATTGTAGACTCAGTTTGTATGTTTTGTTGGTTATAGCTCGTGTATCTATCTTGCAAAACATGAACTTTTATGAGATAAAAGTTGATTGAATGTTTTGGTAATGATAATGTTTTGATATTTTTATAATTAACATTTGTTTAGTATGGGAGACATTTACTACTTTCATAGTTGTTGACCTTCATTTCTTTGGATTCTAAAACAAGTTTTCCTCCAGCTTTCACATTAGCAAAATTTGGGAGAAAATATGGGTTCTTTGGCTCCGTCTGATGCCAAACCCTTTGCTGATCCGATGATCTTTTCAGTTCCAACATTTGCAGCTACCTTGGTAGACAAAGATGACTCGTGCTTTTCTACTATTTTTCCTTCTCATTTTTTCCATATTTCAAGAACGCTCGTACTTGAGCACTACAACAACATGAATTTCAAATGTGTCTTCCATGTCTATGTATTGGAATATTATTGTTTCCATGTCCCTGAGTTAGGTTCAGTAATTTTATAGTTTCTACAACTTTTATGTTCATGTTTGGGTTTCTCAGACAATGGGAAACTAAGTTTCATGAACTTTGCAATCCAAAAGACCTACATATTATAAGTGATCTTGGAAAATACCACTTGTCTCGAGGTAAGATTGATCAAACGAGCAGTGATTTTGTAGATAAAATATACGCGACCTTTGTTCAAAGATGGGACCTATCTCAGTTTTTCAATACGTTGGACAACGATGGCGATGGCATGGTTACTGCAAATGATGTACAAGGGTTACTGAAAAAGCTTGGAATTCAACACATCTTTGATGATAATATGAAATTAGTGATCGTTTGTTCCAATCAGATGAACTTCATAGTTTCCTTTCATTTTGTGTCATGACTCTTTTAATAACTATTTTAATTTTTGGCCAATGGTAGTCATTTTAGTTTTTATTAGTTTATTTTATCTTAATTACTTTATTTTAGTTATATTATTGGTTTGTTTTAGTTGTAGTTAAAAACTAATGTAGTTTAGCTTAAATTTATTTTAATTTTGGTTTAAGCTTAAGTATTTAGCTTTAATTTAGTAACCATGATTTCTCATTTTATTATTTAATAGTTTTAATCTTTGTTTGAATGATAATATTAGCATATAAATTTGAATTTTATCTATTTACGTTATAGTTTGAGTTATTTTAAATTACTTTTTATTTAAAATTACTTTTAGTTAATTAAATTAAATTTACATTTTATATTAGTTTTTATATTTATTCTTAGATTTTATTCAGAGTTTTATCTAGATTTAGTTTAATATTTTGTTTTAAGAAATTGTTGATTGTTTGGATTGTGGATGGATATGAAAATTTTTTAGGCACAAGATAGTGAGAGACTAAATAAACTCAAAAGGTTATAAAGGAGCATGAATACAATGGTTACGAGGTTCCATTTTTTTCAAATATAGGCTTTTTGTAGTAG
The DNA here is from genome assembly GCA_000404065.3 of Pinus taeda. NCBI lineage: Eukaryota > Viridiplantae > Streptophyta > Pinopsida > Pinales > Pinaceae > Pinus > Pinus taeda. The sequence continues at coordinate 33,216 of APFE030490252.1, forward strand.
TGTGAGAGACTTATTTGGCGTTCCTTTGCACCTCTTGGTGCAATTGCTAATAAATAAAGTGGTTAACCCGTGTTATGCAAGAGGCCACTTGTAGTTAGGGTTTTGGATGTCATAAAACTATGAATAGTCTTAAATAACAAAGGAAGAAGCATCAAGTTTTATTGTAATTGAGCTCCGCTCTCTTGGAGGTCTCACCCTTGAAGAGGCAAGTGAACATTGTATTATGTTTCTAAATAATAAAATATTTTTACAGTTTGTCTCAATTCATGTGATATTTCTGTGTTTCACGCAATATTGTTTCTTATTTCTAGCATTTTGTTATTCTGGCAGATCAAGTGCATAACACATTTTAGTTGAAAAAATATAAAATGAAAAAAAAAAAAATAATAATAATATACCCATAAAAAAAAGTAAACATGTCATTTGAATATGAAAGATATCATTTATTCTCTCAACCACTCACATTAAACCTTTTGAACCTAATAATATTCTTTTTATGTATTTAAAAAAAAAAATTACCAAACTTGATTTTGTTAATCTTTGATACATTTTATTAAAGTTATTTATTTCAATTTTACAATATTGCAGTTATTTTATCGTTTAATTAAGTCGATAGGCTTTTTATGGTGAGGTTCTTCCTCACGAAACTGTAGCAAATTCATCGGCCTTCGAGGAATATACCATTTCGATAGTGTGATGTTCATGGGTTTCGGTTGCCAATCTCCGATAGGATGAGCTCTTTGTTGCTTGGCCCTTGCCGCATTTCTCTCCATACCACACGACCCTTGCCACTTGTCACTTCCATATGGGGCCGATGTTATAATAATTAAACCTTCTTTTAATGGTTTTGCAGGAAGTTCACCCTATGCATGTATCTTATCACTTTTCAACACTTGACCTTTACCGAAACAAACCTTTATCCGCCACGTGTCCTTGTGAAGGGAGAGAAAAGACCTCATCCTTCTCTGCTTTTGTCGAGAATTTCTTTATTAACATGTAATCAGCCCTCCCTACCACTTTAACACTAGTAGCTTTTACAATATCACATATCACAACAAGCATTATTTTCCTTTGTTAAATGCTTTAATCCCAAGGTTCTTTGAGTCTTAATAACCACGCACCAGCCCAATATCAGAGCCCCTCTATCAAAACTTTTAAAATGGCACATGTTGCAAAACGCCCTTATGTGATCGGCGATTGCGATCGCCTTTGGTTCTCGGCCTCACGTCTTTCCTTCTTTGTGACCATGGGCCAACCCCCATAATGGAACCCCTTAATCGGAGGATTTCAATCCAAGATTTCACTTTGATGCAACAACATGCCTCAACCTCTAAACGTCGATCTACAGTCTATTACGTCATTCACTACAACATGGCACCTTGTAATTGGTGACACATGTCACCTTGTTTTCCCCCATTGGGGCCCTAAAAATGTCAAAACTACCTTCCACGTGTCCACCGTCCTGCCACACCATGCCGACATCATATGCCATGTGTCTTTATCGTTTCCAATCTCTGTCAACCGCACGTCCCTTATTGGAACCAATCATATTAATCCACATGTCCATTTGAAAGAAGAGAAAAAGCATGTCCATGTTTGGTTTTTCAATGAAAATCCTTCGTTGTTTGGTTTCGTTGTTTCCCTGGTAGTTTAACATTCTCGTACTTTTATATCGCAACTTCACAATATCGCAAAATTTGAAATTTGTCACCCCTTTGATTCGTCGACTGTCGATATGCGATATGGACCTCTGACTACATGCAGGGCAATTGGAATATCAAATCCACTACCATATCGAAAATTTTGAAATGTCACATATGTTAAATCATTGATATGGCTTAATCCTTCGATTGTCGATTTGGTTTCATACCCGATATAGTAATCGAAAATAATTTAATGGAATAACGAATTCGCTAGAGTTATATTGGAGTTATATTGGGCGATATTTTCCTTTCTTAAATGCTTTAAGCCCGAGGTTATTTGAGTCTTAATGATCGCGCGCCAACCCAATATCGGAGCCCCTCTATCAGAACTTTTGAAATGGCACATGTTGCAAAATGTTGATATGCGATCGGCGATTACAATGACCCTTGGTTCTTAGCCTCGCGTCGTTCCTTCTTTGTGACCGTGGTCCAACCCCCATATCGAAGCCCCTTAATCAGAGAATTTCAATCCAAAGTTTTACTTTGATGCAACAAAATGCCTCAACCCCCACACGCTGATCTCTGATCTAATATGTCATTCACTTCCATGTGGCACCTTGTATTTGGTGACACATCTCACCCTATTTTGCTCCCATTGGGCCCTAAAAATGTTGAAATTGTGCACCACGTGTCCATCGTCTCGCCACGCCATGCTGGTGTCATACGCCATTTGGCTTTATCAAGACCAATCTTTGTCCACCACGCGTCCCTTATTGGAACCAATCATATTGCACCACACGTCCATTTGGAAGAGAAAGAAAAGGCATGTCCATGTTTGGTTTTGCAATGAAAATCATTCGTTATTTTGTTTCATCGTTTCCTCGATAGTATAACGTTCTCAACACTTTTATATCGCAACTTCGGAATATCGTAAAATTTGAACGTTTTCACCTCTTTGATTCGTTGATTTCTAATAGGCGATATGGACCTCTAACTACACGCAAACCACTCAGAATATCACATCCACTGTCATATCCAAAATTTTGAAATGGCACATATTTTAAATCGTCAATATTGTTAGAAAATTATATATATTACGGAGCAATGGAACACATAAAATATTGTAGAAATATAAACACAGAAAACGCATAAAACAAGAGAGACAGATATACGTGGTTTACCCAGTTTGGGCTACGTCCACCCCGAACAGCCAGTCCTTCCTTTCTATTATCCAGCAAAATGAAGAGACAACCTACAGCGAATCCGCTGTAATATCCTCTGTTTTCTCTCACCGTCTCACCTCTCTGTTTCTCGCTCACACATATAGAATACACATCTATATCAACCTCAAATACAATGCCCTCATACAAAGAGAGGGGTTGCCTTCTAGGGCAAAAAACCTTAAACTAAACATAAGTTCTACCATCAGATCATCCGCCTAATGAACAGCCCAGATTGACTAGAAATTACTATACTTTTACAAGGCAAATTTACATTTGTACACCCGCGTGGAAGGGTGTACAAATTTCCTGGGGTATACATCCGGCTGAAACAAAGACCTCTGAACAATCATGCTCCACACACAACAAATAATAAGATGCATCGTGGAAGCATTGGAAGCAAGAGCTCGTGATATCACCATGGGGAATCGTAAAGGACATAAAGATCAAAATCCATGGCAGTCAAACATGAAGGATATAGCTCTTGGGAACCCCATTGGACATTGAAGGAAAGGATGAAGTGATCTAGGACAAGACTCATCATACATCTGTTGATTTTTGTGTAGCATCACATGTGCTCTAGTTCCGAAATTTTGTGAAGGGGTTAGAACACATGAGATCTCCAAGACCTAGAAATCATTTGGTGAAATTCCACCCGAATTGTATTTTATTAAAATAATTAATATTTTTAATGGGATTCCTAAGTCTAAACTTAGGAAAACTAAAATGTTAATGGGTATTAATGAAAATATGGGTGAGAAGCTTCTAAGAGACGAGGATCAAGTCTAATTTAATCTTAGTCGTTGATTAGAAATTAGATCACGACTATTGATTTCTCAACAGGAAAAGTATAAAGGAAGGTTTGGGGTCATTTGGAGAAAACACACAGAGAGATTGAGAAAATCGATTTTCTGAGATGAGAAGCTCTCAGAAGGAAAATCGATTGGGGAGATCTTGTAACTGAGGGGCAGGGATAGTTTGGGAATACTGACAGAAAGGCAGAGAGAAGCTTGTGGAGACAACGCAATAGCTAGGAGGACTAACGTTGAACCAGTCTGGGCCCACGCAGTCTTGACGCAAAGCCAAAAGGGCCAACGCATAGGAGAAAGTTGCCTTCCACACAGAAAGCCAGAACTATCAGGGAACTACTAGAACAACCAGGAAAGCTGACGCAATGGGCAGAAGAGTTGACACAGAGCCTATGGAGCTAACACAGGGCCAGTGCAAAAGTAGCCAGGGCTAGCAAGTTTTGTTGCCAGATCAGCAGGAATCTATCGGATGAAGTAAGGTAAAACTCACTCAAGTTTTCTACCATTGTATTTCCTTCTCGCTGGTTTACCGGGAGGGCCACCAGCATTTGTATTTAGAACTACTACTTAATAATAGAAAACCCTTAGAGCTGTTGCAACGGTTTTCTCGCATTGGGTTTTTCTGGGGACGTTTAGTCCAAAAATAAGTGTCTTTTGTGTGGTTGTCTCATTTATTTTTCAGTACTTGATCTATATAGTGGTGTAGGATGTAGTGTTAACATGAAAACCAGAAGTAGGTAATGCAAATCAGTTAACTGCAGTAGGATTTTTGGTTTGTTAGATTCAGAAATTTTCACAACATCAAGTGAAAAAGGAAACATCTATCAAATGGGGATATGCTAGATCCTTAAGATTCTTTAATGGAATCCTCATCGGAAGGTTCACTAGTCTAGAGAGGAAGCAAGTGTTTCATCAAGAACTCCAACTCATGGAATTCATGGGATGATGGTATGTTGACATGAGAAATGAAGATGATCAAGGGATTGAAGATCTTTTCAATCAAGGAAGTTGTTGAAAGAAGCCTTGATGACCTAAAGGTAAAATGAGGTATGTATGCTTGTATTTAATATTATAAATTCATGTCGTATGGTTGCAGGTAACACGAATCACTACTTCTATCTTGAGAAGCATGATCAAGGTAAAAGGATCTCCTCCTCTGAAAGGATGCAGGAAAGAATAAGTCACACTAGATGAAATCAACATAATATGTCCTTGTATGAAGTATGAGGTGGTTGACTACAATTAAAGAACTTTGAATGGAAGCTCATAGGAATGGAATTTGTAAGGAAGGAAGAGATTGTGAGATATGCAACCATGATGAAGGCTATCAACATCCAAAAGAACAAGATTTGACTAGGAAATCTCCTGGAAAGATATGAAGACTCTGATGAAAGTCTGACAAATATGGAGACCCTTGACAATGGATATCTTTGGAAAATGTGTCAACATGTATGCAGGATGCGAATACCCATAGGAAAATGTCATGATGAAGAGCCATCTTGTAAGGTACTATTTGATTCAATGTTATGTTTTGATTTCTTGAATAATATATGGATGAGTTCATAAAGGGCTACTGGAACAAGAGTTGTAACCGCAAGTACAACTAGCATTCATGTGGTGAATGGAAATTCCTGAAAGAAGCATCCTGAGAAAGAAGTAGCCATATGAAGAAGGTTCCAGATATGTACCAAGAAGGTCACTTTCCATGAAGAAAGAAATGACATGACGAACCAAGGAGGAAAGTTATTGATGGCTAATGCCCTACAAGGAAGAAGCTCGACTGAATTTCATCACATCAAGGAAAGAACTTGATCAAGCAGCTGAAGGACCCACGAAGAAGAAGCTACTGATGAAAAGGAGAGTCCCAAGTTAAGAGGGAGCTTTGACAAGTCCCTAATTAAGAGGGAACTTAGGCAAGTCCCTGATCAAAGGGAGCTTGGGTACATTCATTTACAGGAATAGGAATATCTTCCCTAATTGAGAGGGAGAGATAGACACAACATTCTTGTCTTCACTTGGGAAGAAAGAATGGAGGATTGGGTAATCATCTAGCAACCGATACTCTTTGAGGATATGTAGGGCATCCAAGAGAAGAGTAGGCAAGAGGACTGATATTCTTTGAGGGTTGGGAACCCAAGATAAGAATAGTCCTAGAAGGTCATACTCAGTGAACACTTGGGTGGGTATGTACCTTCAGAGACAATGATGAAGGTGTTTATAGTCATTGGAATCGCCAACATTGGGCTCTGATCTAATGAGAGATAGAGTTGTCAGTTAAGGCCTTGTTGTGGAAAAAATGTTGGTTAATATGATGTTATACAGATGCGTTATCAATCTGATTCTTCATATGAGAAATTCTTCAGATTGAGAATGACCAAGTACCACTATGAATACCTCCCTAGTTAAGAGGGAGTGTTGAAGAAAGCGTAACTAGGTTTGGTCTTCATAATGACATGATCTTTGTAAGTGATAAAATAAAATGAATAAAATTAAAAAAAAAATTGTATGCCTTGCTACATGGGTTTCATGAGCAAGAGGTTTATTTGTTAGTGACTCCCATTGAGAGCCTTAGGATTTATTATTAAGTCAAAGAGACAATTTGATGTATGAAGAAGCTCTTCTTGAGCCTATGTTTAAATGTATACAAGTCTATAGAAATGTCTAGAAGCCTTCCAAAGACAAGCACAATCCCTCTTGAAGAAGTTGGTCTCCAAAATAGCTAAAGTAGTCATGTCAGCTCACCTATAGAGACACACCCATTCAGCATGTCATGTCGGCTCAAATGTAGAGGCAAACCACTACATATCTGCAGCTAGGGTCACCACAAAAAAGACAGAACTCGGATTCCTCTGAAGTTTTCGGAAGGCTATCACAGCAAGATTTTAGATGTCACAGGAAGAGAGACCAGTCACAGGAAGATTTCAGATGTCACTTAAGAGGTTTGTCCACAGTACAAAGGAAGTCTCAGCCTCCTCACAGTCTTAGTGATCATTGTCTCGGCATACAAGATGTAGTCACAGTCTTGGCATATTTGTGATAAAGGAGGATCTAGGTGATCTCACAGTGATACCCTCTTGGCATACACTCTAGACACAATCATAGTCTCGGCATAGTTGTGATAAGGATGATCTCGATGTGACATACATTCTAGACGCAGTCATGATCTCGACTTAGTTACAATCATGGTCTCGGTCATAATCTTAATGAAGATCTCGATGTAGCTCTCATGTCTCAGTGCAGAGATCTCATTGTTATGATGAATATCTCGGTGGTACAACAATGATGCAGCAATGATCTCGGTGGAGCAAGGTGCAGCTATGATGCAACAGTAATGAACTCGGTGGTGCAGTAGTGAAGGCCTCGGTGTTGCAGTAGTGATGACTTCAATAGCAGTAATGATGATCTCATCAATGACGAAGAAGAGGATTGGTGTCTTGGTCTTGGAATGGCTAAATAGGTCAAGGGTCATGGTCTTGGTATTCGTCAATTGAAATCTCTATAAGAAGAATTTGTGCAGCTTTTCCTCTCAAAGAGAGAGGTTTTAGCCCTGACAGAGAGCCAACATCTTCTGTTCTCGTCTCTTTTGTTTTGGTAGCTATTTGATGAACTAAGAAGACACGGTCTAATAATAACAAGTGAAGATTGTAATGAGAAAAAGTTAAAAATACCTCACAAATAGTTATCATAACGAGCAGAATCTTATTAACTTAATTTGCCCTAGATTCTTCAACAACTACGAGACACATAAAGTAGGTTGTATGGGAAGAGGTTGTTGCTAGGCTTCCTCTATATGTTTGTTGATACTATATATTGCAGCTAAGGTTTGATATTAATACCAGGACTTTTCATGTCAGTGGATGGATAAGGCAGATTTGATTGACCAAATTTACATTACAATTTGTTGAAGCAGAGGAAGCAAGGAGGTAGTTTTGGTGCAGCAGCAGAGGTAGACTTGGTGCAGCACAGAGGTGCACTTGGTGTAGTAGCAGAAGGAAGACTTGGTGCAGCAACAAAGGTGGACTTGTTGTAGCAACAGAAGGAAAACTTGGTGCAGCAGCAAAGGTGGACTTGGTGCAGCAGCAGAGGTAGACTTGGTGCGGTAGAAGGAAGACCTAGTGCATCAGCAGAGGTGGACTGAGTACAACAACAACAATTGAATGGATGATTGTAGAGGGCAATTGAAGACTCCTTCAAAATAGGTCTGCAAATGTCTTCAGAACTTGAGGATCATTAGCTTCTCTGGGGAGTGTTTTACTTCCTTCCAGCTTGATTGGTAAATTGTTGTATGTACATTCGTACATAACAGAGCTTTGATTAAAGCCAAATACTTGTGTAATGTCCATTGATGTGATGATGTCATTTACTATCTTAATTTGATGCGCTGAAGTTTTAAATTAATCTAACCAATTGAAAAAGATGGGGAAATATTGATTCACCCCCCTCTTATTATTTCCAACAATTGGTATTAGAGTAGGTCCTTCAATGGAAGCTTAACAGCTTGAAGGCAAATCCATAGCATTTAATATTTATTGTCAAGATGGCTATTGATTCCAAGGAAGATGTTAAAACCTTCAAAAACAAGGTTCAAGTACTAACACACGACTGGGAGAGATCCAGAACCTCGTATAGTGTTCATCACAATGAACATGAAAACCTGAAGACTGAAAAGAAGAGGATTGTGGAAAGTATTCAATTTACCGTTGCTGACAATATCCAGCTTCGAGCTCAGATTGATAAGCTACAATCATCTGAAAAGGATAAGGAAGTTGATGAAGCCAAGAAGGAAGTAGAGCATCTCAAAAGCAAACTGCTAGAGGTAAATGATAGGGAAAAGACCTTAACAAGCCAACTCAAGGAAAAGGAAAAAGAAAAACCAAACAAATGGAACAAGCAAGATAAAGGAAAGAAGAGCACCTCCCGAAGAGGGAACTTCAAAAAGCCAAAAGAATTGAAGAAGTTGTGAGGTCTCAAATGAAGCAAAAGGAAGAAAATTGCATGAACTGAGTAAGAGATTGTCACCATGAGAAAAAAAGTTGACAAGCTGAAGAAACAATTGAGGAGTTCACAAGTCTTGGATGACATCATAAATTGCCAAAGGTCACCCCTTATCAAGACTGGTCTAGGGTTCGTTGGTGAATCCTCAAGTAGAAAGGATGAAAGCTCCAAGGTTGAAGAGAAGCCTCATCATGAAGAACAACCACATGAAGACAAATCTCATCCCAAAGATGAAGAGCAGCCACATGTCAAGAAAGAGGTCTCATGAGAGGAAGCCTCATGCCAAGAATGGAGAGAAGCATGTTACCCACCATTTTGTGGGTGATATCCCTAGGAGAAAAAAAATTCTGAGATGGTCCTCAGCCAACGGCCCCTTGCAGCCACCGACTAGCTCGTTGTGCCATTTCTCCACCACCCGAGCCATCCATGTGGCCCCTTACCCATCTGTCATGATCATATGTTTGAAGGTGGGCCTCCCGAACCTAAAGATATGCCTTGTCATTTGGTAATTGAGTATTGTAGTTTGCTTATCATGTATACTTCTGAGCATGGATTAATGGGGGGATTCGGCAGAAAGAGTGGGCTAGGTCTGTGCTCTTGTCCCCTAAACCTCTTTTGGATGTTAACCATAGACCCTATTCCCATGGGATCCCTTTTACTGGCCTTTGGGCTTTAGGGAAGTTACTACATGGGAAAACCTAATTTTGGTTGCTTGGTCCCACTCCTTCATCCACATGTATCACTCCCCTTCCGCTCCTTATAATCCCATTCATCATTTCTCCCACCTGGGTTCACATTCCTCCACTAGGTCCACATAGGGTTAGCCTTCCCTCTCCACTTTCCCACACCTTGGTCGAGCATGGAATGATCCTCCAATTGTTGATGCAACTGAAAAGAAAAGTAAAAGCACAATTGGCCACATTCAACGGGAAAATGTAACACAAAATGCAAAAGATGGTCGAGACAAACACGTTTAGCACGTGCACAAAATCCAATACATGAGCTCTACCCCATTATCATGGCCATCACTTTGGTTCCTATACGCCCTAGATGAGCCACCGTTATCATTCAGGAACCCATGATTGTCCCAACCCCTGGTGGACAATGAACTACCCTACCTTAAAGGGGGTATACATTGTTATACTTTACACATCATGCTCTCATCCCTTGAGCCCTGAGCAATTAATCAAAGAAAAATCATAAAACGAAAAAGGCATACAAAGAAGGGTGTCAAAATCAAGGTCGTGGTATCTCGTACACCATGATTGCTCCCTCTTATACATTATATACCAAAGTGTGGGCTTCCCTTTATTAGCTACCCTTGTACCCCGACATGTGACCCAAGATTGCCCCTCATTCCCTATTTCATCCATATCTTTATCACATGCCACCACCATTTGAAAGATGTACCTTGGACATACTACGACATACTATCCCCTCTAAAGGGGGAAACCACATAATAGGATACTTGATTAACCCCCTTTGGAGCTTGGAGACATTAGCACATGCCAAAGCCCACTATGGAAGGGCATGCCATTATGAAGTGCTCGCCTGCTTTCCATGGTTTGTAAGCTCTTCAACTCGATTCCTTTAAATAATTGGTTGTACTGGAAGGCTAGGGGAGGCATTGGATCTTATGCAGGATTGCAGATGGTCTCCATTTTGGGTTTGGTCTCCCTATACAGGATCCTAACCCTCCAGAGGGCTACATTGGCACATGTAGGGTGTGTGTAAAGAGCCAAGGGCCTCCACAGCAATAGACAGCATTCCATGCATTCCCAGAGATGTTAAGAGATTATTCAAGATTCACCTATTGGGCAAGGAATATGCACCTGGTTCACCATGCCCAGTCGGCCCCACAGTTGTACCATGCACTTGGCAAATGACCCATAACCTATATGCTGATGTGGCATCACTTACACCATTATTTGAGCCCTGCAGATGGTCTACAGGCATCTTCGATGTATTTGAAGACCCACGAGGTTACTTGTGTGCCCCCACACCCATTAGGAGCACCACGAGTTTATTATTTGGAGAACAAGAGGCCAAACCCTTGTCCACTACTTTTCGAAGTCCTATTCATCATTATGGCACTTATGTACTTCATCAAGTTTGTTAGAAGGCCCAAAGACATGTATTATTGACCATTTGACCTCTTGAGAAGCCGATTCTTTTGTTTATGAGCTAGTTTGGTGGGCTTGTCACCAAAGTTAGTTATTTTGCACATTATTTTATTCAAGGGGCTAATGTAGGCCTAATTAACTAAATCGAACTCATTAGGAGTGTATAAATACAAGTAATGTGAATTCATTTTAGCATCATCACTTGGTTTGGCTTTGTATCTCTTTAGAGATTTTCGCTATTCCTTCTTGGTGGATGAAATTTTGGAGCATGGAATGACTTTTGATGTTTGGATTATCTCTCCTTGTCTTGGAGCTTCTTGATTGGCAATTTGTTGATGGTTGGATATATTTTCTTACATCTAAGTACAAATTTAATGCTATTCTTTCTTTTACTTTGCCACATGCATTGATAATGGAATTTTCACTATACTAGGGCTAATTGTTGCATGCATTAATGCTAAATTGTGGAATTATGTTTCTAGATAGTATCTCTCTATGTATGGGCCATGTATGTTGAACAAAATCTCCTAGAGATAATCCTATGTTGGGATTTATCTTGATAAGTCATCTCATCTTGCAAAACGAAATATAAAGCTTTAAGGTCACCCTCTTTTGCCCTAATGCTAAGCGAAGTAGTCCTTAAAACCTCCTTGACCTAGAAACGAAGTCCATTCTCATTATTGTTCTTGACACCAATCTCTCCAAAGGATTAGGCACTAGTCTACCATAAGGTGATCACTTTAAAAACCATTTTTCTTCACTTTTTCTTCTTTATTCTAGGTCTACACACATTAGGGGTCCTAGGGCTTCATTTTCCCAACAAACTACCAATAGAAAAACTTTGATCTCTCGAGCATTCTTGCATTGGTGTGTCTCCTAGGTCTCCTCCAACTTTGAAAGAATTCTAACAATGGGATTGTGAGATATTCCAATCCCTAGCCTTGAGACTGAATTTTTCCCTAAGTTTCCCTAGGCTAATACCTCATAGGGATCATTTTAACACCTTTAAGTGGAGATCCTTTCTTTGATCCCCTTCTTTTCCTTGTTTAGGTCAAGCTCATCATTGGTTGCTAAACTCCCTCTTCTTGACCTAACCTCGGTCCACTTGGTCCCATGTGGTCCCATATCTTATCAAAGTCAACTTTTCAAAAACCACTTGGGAAACCAAGTTCCACAACGATTTCAAGGTTTAGGGAGCTCCCTTACAAGTCACATTCCCTAAGCCAAACCCTCAAATTCTTATTCCCCTATCCTAGAGAATCTTGCACCTTGCTTGAAAAGCAAGCAAGTCCCATTCGAGTCTCTCCTAGGAAAGGGTCATTGAGATCAATTCACATCCATCTTAGTTGATCTATCATTCATAAGTGATTCTCTATATATCGGGTCTCCTCCCATCGGTGAAAGTCTGAAAAGTGTAGGAAGCTTTAGTTGTGGTGACACTAGGCTTTAGTTTCATTGTTGCTCTTGACCTACCAAGTGCCCCCTCTAAGACCCCCCTGCTAGTTTGAGTGGTAACAAAGCCTAAAGTCAAAGTGTTGCAGACATCAACCAACACAGAAAGTTGGAAGACCAATGCCTCTAGAAACCAGGATGATGCATTCAAGACACCAATTTATAATAGAGTATTCAAAAGTGTAGAGCAGCAAAGACACTCTTAAGGGCCAGACACCTTCAGCAGATCTTCATCCTATAAACCCAGGTATTCAAGCACATTTCATGGTTATTGTTACACATGTTCTAACTAGAGACATAGAGATCGAGATTGCAGGAGTATGGATAGAGGGTCTTATCAAACCCCAGAGGCAGGTTCATTGGAAGACAGGACAAAGTCACTAATACCCTTGATTGCAGAAATTACAATACTTTCACTCCATTATTTAGATCAAACGTAGAGTGTTATTTATGCCATAATCTTGGACACTTTGCCCACGACTGCAGAAGTGGTTTGACATGGACCTCATAGAACCAGGAAGGAAGGAAGGAATGTAGAATGTTATCTATGTCACAACAATGGTCATTTTGCACGAGATTGTAGAAGTGGATTGACGTTGACCCTACAAAATCAGGAAGGTCGGTCATTCACCAGGCAGGAAGACAAGACCACCAGGATCACAGGTCCAGGAGTTAGATCACAGGTCCACAAGTTGCATATTGTCAGGGGGAGCTTGCGGAGATGATGTACAGAGCATATTGTCAAGAAGAGTCGCCCTTTTCCATTTATGTCAAAGGGGGAGAGAAACTTGGAAGGATCAAGGACGTAAGGCCCCCGAGTCATCATCGCATGTTGGCGAGTCGGGCACGCACGATGGGCGTGTTTAACCGACGAGTTGAGGAAGAGTCGTCGAGGCACGCGGTGGGTGAGACAAGACGGTCGCCTAAAACCGACGAGTTTGTGACGAGCGCACCCGACCCATGAGCCAAGGGGCACGCCCACAGGATGAGTCAAAAAATGGCTAAGTATGGGTGGAGCGCGTGTTGGTGAGTTTATAGGGGAGCGACTTAACATGGGCACCCCTACACTTGGGCCGACAGTGAGAAAATGGTTAGGTGTAGAAATTAGTGGGTCGGCTTGGTGGCAGCACGCCCCAACGAATTGTTGACAAACCATATAAGTAACCGATCAAAGAGGTGGCATAAGGCATCAAGCCATAACGCATAAGGCAAGTCCAAAGTTAACTGATGGACAAGTCCGAGCGGAGGGCAGATGTGCCCACGGTAACGGGCGAGCGAAGAGATAGCAATGCGAAGGTCAAAGCGTGGGCAGGCAAGCCACAAGGTGGACAGTCACACCACAGCAAGGCAGGCGAACTGCAGGTGTGCGAGCAGGTGAACACAACGAAGGCAGATAGACTGTGGGCGCAGGCGGTCAGAACGACGAACAAGCGCGAGCCAAGGGTTGGACGAGCCAACACGGTTGCAACTCGGAAGTTTTGAACGGGCGACCGGTGGGCGGTGCGCCCAGAGTGAGTTGAACGGGCGACCCATGGGTGGTGCGACCCAAGCAGCGAGTGAGGAGTTATGACACAGTTAAAACGAAGGCGCAGTGGTAGCATTTCTGGTAGCCAGGGCAAGTCTGCATAGTGCAGCGGCCAAGTCGGGTAGACCGGCAGAGCTACACAGCAGCCAATTCTTCATTGTGTAAAATCATAACTCAGTTGAGTATAACTCCCGAAGAATTATAAAACAGAAACATTATAAATGATTATTGTTATACATCATCTTTGATGTGTTTCTTGCATATGGTTGAGATTTATGTTTATTCCGCAATTTAATATTAAACATGATGAAAGATGAATGTGTTAGGCGTAGTCCAGTATATGACTTAGAAAATAAAATGTTTAGGAATTTCGCTAGTGTCGCACATGGACTAACTCGTGAAAAAAGAGTTGGGAGCGTGACACATGGTATCAGAGCAAAATGTAGAGACCAGTTGGAAAAGAAATCTTGGATTCATAGTTTGGTGGACACGGGTGCCGCACATAACTTCATGACTACACGTTTAGCGAAAGAAGTTGGGCTGCAGATTATCCCTTTAGATGTGGAGGTCAAGGCAGTGAACTCAAGGGCTAAAGTGGCTGGATTGGCAAGCAAAGTGCCAATTTGAATTGAAGACTGGCAAGGTCGATTGGACTTCACGGTGATGGAGATGAACGACTTTGACATGATATTGGGGCAAGATTTCTAAAAGGCAATAAGGCAATTATTGTCCCATTTTGTGATGAGATTATGCTGATTGGAGGCTCACAAACTTGGACTTTGCCTACTCATAAGCAAAGGAAGGAAGTCAAGGTGCAGCATGTTTTTGCACTAACTTTGGAGAAGGTTATGTGGGAGTCAAATGTAGAGACATATGCGACAGTCATGAGAGAGGTTGATAGCGATGATGGAGTATCCTTTGCCATTAGCCGCAAATTGTTTCGATAAGCTTGTGAAAGCCTGAGTGTTTTCCAAGCTAGACTTGAGGCATGGGTACTATCAGGTGTGGATAGTGCTCATGAATTCCTTCTTATGCCATTCGGGTTGTGCAATGCTCCTGCCCCATTTTGCACTTTGATGAATGATGTATTACGTCCATATTTGGATTCACTCGTAGTAGTAGACTTGGACGATATCGTGATATATAGTGATAACATGGAGCATCATTAGAAACGCTTGGCTTTGGTGTTTGAGGCACTAAAGAAGAATTAGTTGTACTCGAAGAAGTCAAAGTGTATGTTTGCCCAGACCGAGATTTCGTTCCTTGGGCACATTGTGGGCCAAGGGCACATATGGATGGAGCCGAGCAGAGTGATGGCGATAGAGGATTGGACCGAACCGAAGAATGTTCATGATATGAGGGTGTTTTTGGGAATGACCAACTACCAGTGGAAGTTTGTAGAGGGGTACTCCAAAGTGACCTTGTTACTCACAGACCTTGTGAAGAAGGATAAGCGATGGAATTGGACGGAGAAATGTCGTATGGCATTTGAAGACTTGAAGAAGAGGATGGTTTTAGCACCGGTACTGAAGCTGCCTGACTTCGAGAGACTGCTTGAAGTACACACAGATGCTTCGGATTTTGCGATAGGAGTTCTTATGCAGGATGGGCATCCGGTGGCGTATGAGAGTTGGAAGTTGCAGGACAGGGAACGAAGGTAACTAGTTCATGAGAAGGAGATGACTGTGATCATCCACTGTTTACAAGTATGGAGGCATTACTTGATTGGGAAGCCTTTTGTTGTCAAGACTGACAATGTTGCAGCGAGTTATTTTGCATCACAAGCGAAGCAAGCTCATTGGAAAGACTTCTTGGCAGAGTTCGACATGACTATTGAGTACAGGCCGGGTAGACTCAATGCAATTGCAGATGCCCTTAGTAGGAAGGGATAGTTAGCCGCACTTGAGGAGGAAGAAGACTGGGTAGCACGAAGTAGGAGTCGGGTACAGATGACCGAGGAGATGCAAATTAAGCTTAGAGCAAGTATTGAGACCGATACTCAGGCACAGAATATTGTGAAGCAGGTGAAGAAGGGGAAGACACGAAAGTTCATTCTACAAGATGGACTCTTATTCTTTGGGAATAGACTTTAGATTCCAAAGATATCTGGACTCAAGAGACACCTTTTGAAGGAGTGCCACAATTCTCCGTGGGCTAGCCACCTAGGGCAGCATCGTTCTTTGGCATTGTGGAGAGAGGATCCTTTTGGGAGAAGATGAGGGAGGATGTAGAGGAGTATGTGCACACATGTATTATTTGTCAACAAGATAAATCGAACACCCAGAGGCAGGGAGGATTGTTGCAGCGTTTGTCGATTCCGAAGAGACAATGGATGAGTGTTTCGGTGGACTTCATTACTCAGTTACCGCAGGTGGGGGGGTATAATGGAATTATGGTCCTGGTGTGATGCAATTTTCTGTAGGTAGTTGTCAGGCAGAAAGATGTCAGAAGGAAGAAGAGAAACTTGAGGGAATTTCTTCCTCAGAGAATTCCTATCCAGGGAATTCGAATTCTCAGTTGCTAAGCAGCAACAGGAGAGAGGAGGTCATTCGACTTTTTTTTTGAATGGCAGAGATGGTAGCCAATGGGTTGAGAGACCAGGATCGGTTGGATGGTGCATCCAACTATGTGATCTAGAAGGCAATGATGTCATGCCTTCTGGATGAACATTTTCTCAAGACCTACGTCGACAGTGTGGTAGTTGTGCCCGCGGATCCATATCCGCTCAAGAAGTACAAGGGAGAAATGGCGAAGACAAAGAGAATGATCCTCAACGGATGAAGGATCATGTGGTCTGTCACATTGTCGGCAAAGGGGCTGCCAAGGAGATGTGGAATGCATTGTCGACACTATATCAAGGATCTTCCGAGCAGCGGAGGATGTACTTAGAGCAGAAGATGAGGTCCACGCAGATGCAGAAGGGGGAACGCATTGATCCGTTCCTTGGAAAGCTTCAGGAAACCTGAGACAAGTTAGCAGTTGTGGGGTATACACCTCAGTCTTTCGAGATGGTAAGACTGGCCCTCAACTCAGTTTTAGAGGAGTGGCAAGTATTTGTCCAAAGCATCCTGGCAAGGAGAACTTGCCGGACTGGGAAGGAATGTGGGCAGCTCTTAAGCAAGAAGAGTTGAGGAGAGATTTGGTCAAGTGTAAGCTTGACGGAAGCAGCAGCAGTGAGTCGAAGCCCAAGGAGGAGGAAGAGAATGTAGCCCTCGCATCCAAGGGGCAACACGAGCAGCGAAGGTGGAAGGACATCTCGAAGATTAAATGTTTTAGGTGTCGTGAATTCAGTCACTACGCAACATAGTGTCCTCTCAGGAAGAAGGACAAAGATGAGAAGCATGATCCGAAGGTTGCACCTGCAAAGATCGAGGAGGAGGAGTTTTCCATGACACCCAGATACCTCCAACAAGGAGGTGGGGTGATCTAGAGTTGTAGTTTGAAAGGGTTGCAGATGGGAAGGATCTTTGAGAAGCCCATCTCTCGGATCAATTCCTTGCTACAGGAGGATGGATCAGTAGTAGCAGGATGGATCAGGTCAGTTGATGCAGAGGAGTGTGAGAGTGACAATTGCAGTGGCTAGGAGTGCCAGAGACTAAGCATCGCAGAGCAGAGATGGCAGCAGTGCAGTTGGCACAGAGCAGAGATAAGTAGCAACACAAAGGCTTCAGAGGGTCAGCATAGAGACTAGCAGCAATCAAAGTCCAACAACGAGATGAATCATACTAAACACTTGTTCAGTAATTTGGGATGCTTTTCCGTTGTCGATGTAGTAGCAGCAGCAGTTGAAGAAGGTTACAGTGTTGGCAATGGCAGTGCCAGCAACAGGACGCATGCAGAATTTGAGAGGGAGTTGTAGTACAGATGCAGTGTTGGCAGTGGTAGGGGCCAACAACAGTACAAATGCTACATTTGCGCAATAGTTGGTGAGTAGTGATGTCAGACATCAGCAGCACAGAGGGAGATGTTTCAGAGTCAGAGTGATACTTCAGCACGTTGCATTACTAGAGCACATTCCTCGCTAAGAGGGAGTGTTCATTTCTGGTAGCATCGAATGTGCTCTAAGTCTCAAAATTTGTAGGGAGGCTTAGACGCATGCATTCTCCAATACCCATAAATCGTTTTGGGAAATTCCACCCGGGGACAATTTTATTAAAATAATTAATTATTTTTAATGGGTGCCTAAGTCTAAACTTAGGAAATTAAAATAATTAAAGGGTATTAATCTAACTGTGGGTGAAACTTCTAGAAGAAGACAGAGATAGAGTCCAAATGATATGAGCCATTGATTAGAATCTAATCTAGGTCGTTGGTTCGCAATTGGAGGATTATAAGGACATCGATGGGCATTTGGAGAACACATCCAGTGAAGAGCAGAAGATCGAATTTCTGAAGCAGAGCAACTGTCGGAGAGATATCCGAAGTGATCTTTTGCAGTGAGGGGCAGGGATAGTATCTAAAGGGAAAATTTCCTGGTCAAAGAGTACAAGGCAAAGAGGGCGGAACGACGTCCAGAGAGGTTGACGTTGGCCCACGCAGTGGCAGCGCAAAGCCTAGAGGGAGATCGAATTCTTGCTAAGGAAATCGAGTTTCAGAAGCCAGGAGTCGAGGTTTGAGACCGAGAGGCAGAAAATCGAAGTTTCCAACTAGTAGAGGGTCTGAAGGAGGAACAATGCAGTCCCCAGCATAGGTGATGCAAAGATTGCATGGGATTGACGCAATTCTGCGCAGAGGCTAACACAGAAGGAACGCAAAGGCTCTTCTCCAGCGAGATCAATGTCGTATTCTTCCAGTGACCGGGCGAGAGCATCTCACTAGTCGTTTTGTCTAGTTTCTCTCTGTATCGGACAGCCAGTTGGGCATCCAACATATTGTATTCAGAAATTACTACTGCATAATAATAAAACCCTCAACTGCTACACCAATTTTCCCGCATTGGGTTTTTCCGGGGACATTTGTCCATAAATAATTGTGTAAATGTGTTGTATTTCTTTCTTGCTCAGTTTCTTGTTTCCCCATTTTCATTTAAATGGTGAAAGTTGCAGTGTATTAGTTTTGGTATTTATTGTAGGAAACAATAAATAATTTTGTTCAGTAATTAACAAATAGAGGAAATGTAATCAGTTGCTGCAGCAGAAATTTGACCTTCCAAATTTTCAAAACGTCACACCCTCACCTACATCAATACAATACATGAGGCCTTGTAATATACATTGAGGTGCTCATAACAAAATTTCCAAAATGGAAAATTGGTTCAACCATCTCCATAACTATCTCCATGAATATATGTATAAATCTCTCAACTAATTCTATGTCATCTCCAACCCTAACTTCTCTCGTTGTCCTCATCTTCAATCATACGTAGACCTTTGTTATATAGTCCACTTTCATTAATATATTATAATGTTTTCATTGTATCATAAGTATGAATTATTCCTTCATTGTCCACAACCAAGAAAGAAAGAATTGTGAAAAAGTCATCTATCATAGCAACTAGAAATTATTTTTCTAACTGTTAATTTATTTAATAATTTATATGTTGTCAGCTATGGCAAATATCAAATAATTCATACTATGATTTTCAGAAATAAACTATGGAAGAAAATAGTGTTGGAAACTGAGAAATCTAGCACACACACATAAAAATATGACAGTTATTTTTGGACAATTGTCGTTGGAAAAACCCAACTTGGGAAAATCGATGTAGCAGCTGAGGGTTTTATTATTATGCAGCAGTGAAATCTGAGTGCAATCTATGGATGCCCAACTGGCAATCCAAACAGCAAGTATCTGCCAAAAATAATTAGAGAGAAGAAATTCTCTCACAAGCAATTCCGACACTAGCTCCTCCTGAAAAACTAGTCATCCAAACCCCTACGTAGGCTCTCAGTGCAGTCCTCTCACTGTCTCTCATACGTTGTCTACCTCTACTGCTAGAAGTGACTCGCTGACCGTCTGGAAGACTTTCCCGGCGTATGGAAGCTGAATTGACTTCCTCCCCAGCTAAATTGAACTATTTTGCTTCAACTACTGCGCAATTCTTGCGTTGCTTCTACGTGGATAAATTATGTCACTCGCTACTACCTCTCCGGATCAAGAAAAATTCCTTCGAATCACTATCCCTGCCCCACTTTCTTTGATTCAATCTCTAGCTCTCTGGTAACTACTGTTGCTCTCTGAAATCGATCTGCCAAGGAAATCTAACTGCTCAAAGTGTATTCTCCAAGTGCCCATCGACTTCTTCTTATAATCTTCTATTGGAGCTGTTGACTACTGGATTAGCACCTGATGATTTGGTGAAGACTCCATGCCCAAGGATGATCCAGAGGACACTTGTACCATCAGATGTCATCAGTCAACAGAGTTTTTTAACTCTCCTTCTATTTTCTCATCATCTTTCTTCTTTGTACCCAGATTCCACACCCTGCGGGGAATTGTAATAAGTGATGCTAGTATGATGTTTCTTGAATTTGTAACAGGCCTAGGATGTGGGACTCGATCAGCAAACGAGTACACCTTGGAGTTTTCTTTTTTATCCGGTTAATTATCCCTTCTTTTCCCTTCTTTTTCAGAGGCGGATAATTCTCTGGATTTTTTCACTCG